>JACSVZ010000024.1:1494635-1499635 GCA_014706295.1 Lycocorax pyrrhopterus obiensis
GCCTGAACAAGCAATATCCTCGGAGAAGTCATCCAAATTATCCCAATTTCCACACAAAATCCTCCAGGATTTGATCTAGCCCTTCCCTGCTCTCCTTGCTTTTCCTCTGCTCATCTTCTGCTTTTTTTTGTTTTTTTTCCTTTCCTTTGAACATTTCCATCTATTGCACAGTATTTACAAAGAAAAGCGTATTGTAAATTATTTACAAAAAAAAAAAAGAAAATGAAAAAAAAAGAAAAAAAAAAGTTAAAAAACATCAGTCCTGATGGCATAAAACCAATCTGTTTTCATTACTGAGATACGATGGCACTTACGATCACTTTAGTAAATGTAATGTAAAAATAATTAATAATAATAATGAATAATATAATAATAATAATAATAATGTGTACGCAAATTTAATATACATGGTCTCATGTAAGATAAATATTTGCCTTTTTTTCTAAAAGGTGTATGTATTCTGTAAGTGGAATAGTCTGTAGAAAGTTTCTATATGTCCTTAAAATGGCAATACATTCCAAAAAAAAAAAAATGGTACTGTAAATATGTACAGCGTCCAATGGAATTTGGTAGTTTTGCCTGTAATTTTATTTGAACTCCGGTTTCTACACTTGCATCTTGCAATGTCTGTATGGTTATATCAGTGCAAAAAAAAAAAAAAAGAAAAAAAAATGCAGGTAAAAAGCACAGTCTGATGTAAAAACGACAAAAAAACCGAACAAAAAACACACAAAAAAACAAGAAAAAAAGAAAAAAAAAAGAAGAAAAATACTCAGTATTTGATGTTTGTGACCCTTATTGTAAATGACATCTGTACTGTGAATGAGAAGTTTTTACAAGTATAATATTGCCTTTACTACAGCTCAGATTGTCTGCTCGGTCTGGGCGTATTTTTAAAAAAACAGCATGTTGGAATAAATTTTAAAGTCCCAACATACCACTCCGTGTACCGGTGGCACTCTTTAATTCCCATTTTATTTTCCTGGGAAACGATGGGGGCGCATCTGGAAAAATCCTGGTTCTGCTGCAGCCGCCCCGTCCCTGCTGCACCCCCACCGCAGGGGAAGTGCTGCCCTCGTGGAAATGCCACAATTATATATTTTTTTCAGTTTTTCCTCCTTTTTTCCCCCGGTTTTTCCTCCTCACGGAGCTGAAGCCGTGAGCAAAGGATGCTCTGAGGGGGCTCCGCAGAGGCCAGGCTGAATTCCCAGAATCCCAGACTGGTTTGGGTTGGAAAAGACCTCAAAGATCATCCAGTTCCAAGCCCTGCTGTGGGCAGGGACACCTCCCACTGGGGCAGGGTGCTCCGAGCCTCTCCAGCCCGGCCTTGAGCACAACCTTTGGGAGAAAAAAAATAGGATAATCATAGAAAAAGTCTGGAATTTCCCCCTGCCACTTGCTCCTCCCCAGGAACTGAGCTGCCCTCAGCCCATCCATTCCCTTTGTTCACCTGGAAACCCTTCTGGGCAGCTCCTGCCCTGCTCCCCTTCGCCCCATTGGCCCCAGGGCTTCAGAACCCAAGGAAGGGAAGGGAATCCCTGCGGGATTTCTCCCTGTGACGTTCCAGCTGGGGCTGCAGAACCTGCTGCTCCCCGGCCAAACAGCAGCGCCCGTGGCCTGAATATTTGGAGTTCTCCGGCTCTGAACTCTGAGCTGGATGAGGGAGGTGAGGGCAGGGTGGGCGAGGTTGGTCGGTCTCCACTAATCTCAGAAAAGCCCCGTTTGTGCACGAAGAGCAGGGAGAGGTTTTGGGGACCAACCTCCGCCTTCCCCTCGGGGATCGGCCGGAATTCAGCGATAACTGCTTTTCAAGGAGGGTGCTTTACCCCATTCCCAGGACTCAGCCACTCCGTGCCTCAGTTTCCCCAGCTGTGGGTACCCCAGCACCCCTGGGCTGCCCACAGGGCCGGGAGCAAACTCCAGGCCAGAGGGGTGAGCAGGGCAGAGCTCTGGGGGCCTGGAGGGCTTTTCCTGGGAAAGGCTGACCAAGCTCCGGGGGCTGCGCTCTGCACCCCCTGCTCCAGGGGGTCCCCGCTCCTGCTGCTGTCCCTGACGCACAAGTCCAAAAAACCCAGGGAAATGTGTGAGACGTGTGAAGATTCCCTAATAACCCTTGGATTTTCCTTTCTGGGGGTGGGAGGCAGCGAGCTCTGGCTGGAGGCAGCGGGATGGTGACGTTTGTCCCACTGCCAGCCCCTCCTGCCACGGAGTAGGGGATAATTTTTCCTTTGAAAGAAAAAAAATCATTTCTGCAATGCTTAAAAACTGCTGGAGGCAGCCAGAGCTGCCTGAGAACGCTGCAGTTAAACCCCGCTGAGCTCCCAAACCTGGAGCCAATTTGGGTCACACCGATCTCCAGAGCGGCTCCCATTAATCAGGTGTCCCAAGAAATTCCTTCCCCCGACAGAGCCTTTGTTTTCCCGACACAGAGAGCAGACATTTCCTGCCCTGGGGAAGCCGAATGTGGATCAAACTGTTCAGATTCCCTTGGCTGAGGTTCCAGGCGGGCTCCCCTGGGAAGTGCAGCCCTGTGGAGAAGGGAAGGTGGTGACAACGCTCCGGGAAATCCAAAGCACTGCCTCCCTCTCTCCGGGAGGCTGAAATTCCTGCTGTGCTTTGGAAATACCCGAAATGGTCGTTCCTCCTCCCCAAGTTCTGCCTCCCAGCAGCTCGGGAGCTTCAGCTGGGAACGTGGGAAAAGGAATTCCTCTCATAACCAGGCCTTGATGTGCATCGCAGCCATAAAAGCACCTTCAGAAATCTTCAGTCTTTGAGCTCATGGGACTCGTGGGTGAAGAACCACAGAGCCATGGAGTGGTTTGGGTTGGAGGGACCTTAAATCCCACCCTTAAATGCCACCCCTGCCACGGGCAGGGACACCTCCCACTGTCCCAGGCTGCTCCAAGCCCCATCCAGCCTGGCCTGGGACACTGCCAGGGATCCAGGGGCAGCCACAGCTGCTCTGAAGACGCTGCTCCTGAGGGTTTCAATCCATTGCCAGCCACAGGCTTCCAAGAGAAATTTCTTTGAGACCTTGGATTTGATGGATTTTCTGGAACTCAGTCCAGTGCCCCCAGTGCCGTCAGGAGCAGCTCTGGCTGTGCCTGCAGACCTGGTTCCCCTTGGAGAAGCCTGTCCTGAGCCACAGGGAACTCCTGGAGCTCCTTAAGCTGCTCTGGTTTGGTCCTGCCTGTGCCTGGGGGTGCTGCGTGTTGGGTGGTGTCACACAGGGAGGGGAGGAGAGGGCCGAGAGCTTCGGGGACCTGGCTCTGGGGATTTGGGGTCTCCACTGAGGAGAGGGCTGAGAGCTTCGGGACCTGGCTCTGGGATCTGGGGTCTCACTGAGGAGAGGGCTGAGAGGATCGGGGATTTGGCTCCAGGGATTTGGGTCTCACTGAGGAGAGGGCTGAGAGATCGGGGATTTGGCTCAGGAGATTTGGGGTCTCACTGAGGAGAGGGCTGAGAGGATCGGGGATTTGGCTCCAGGGATTTGGGGTCTCCACTGAGGAGAGGGCTGAGAGGATCGGGGATTTGGCTCCAGGGATTTGGGGTCTCCACCAAGGAGAGGGCTGAGAGCATCAGGGACCTGGCTCCAGGGATTTGGGTTTCATTGAGGAGAGGGCTGAGAGGATCAGGGACCTTGCTCTGGGGATTTGGGGTCTCACTGAGGAGAGGGCTGAGAGCATGAGGACCTGGCTCCACAGATTTGGGGTCTCCACTGAGGAGAGGGCTGAGAGCATGAGGATTTGGCTCCAGGGATTTGGGTCTCCACCAAGGAGAGGGCTGAGAGCATCAGGGACCTGGCTCAGGGATTTGGGGTCTCCACCAAGGAGAGGGATGAGAGCATTGGGGACCTGGCTCTGGGGATTTGGGTCTCACTGAGGAGAGGGCTGAGAGGATCAGGGACTGGACTCCGGTGATTTGGGTCCCCAGGGAGCTGAGGAGGAGAAGGGCTGGCCGGGGATGTTCTGCACAGACGGGCCAGGGACAGCTCCTGCTGTGCCCAA
Source organism: Lycocorax pyrrhopterus obiensis (assembly GCA_014706295.1). Classification (NCBI taxonomy): domain Eukaryota; kingdom Metazoa; phylum Chordata; class Aves; order Passeriformes; family Paradisaeidae; genus Lycocorax; species Lycocorax pyrrhopterus. Next base: position 1,498,643 of record JACSVZ010000024.1, read on the forward strand.
CACCCCGAGCTGGGGACAGTGCGTGGCAGAGGGGACACAACCCCCGTCCCTCTGCCCGGGCTCCCTCCCCACCCCGGCCAGATGGTTCGGGCCTGGGCTTCCTCCCGGGAGGAGCTGTTGGAGCTGGAAGGGCTGGCACGGCCACCCGGGCTGGTGCTCGTTGTTATGACAACAGGAGGAGGCTGCCGAGAGCAGAGAACAGGGAGGGGGAGAGGAAAAGGGATCCGAGAATCAGAGAATCAGAGAATCAGGGAACTGTAGAATCATTAAAGCCGGAAAAGACCTCCAAGAGCATCAGGTCCAACCTTTGACCGAATCCCACCATCCCCAGTGAACCATCGCACAAAGGGCAGGACTTTGTGGGGCAGAAGGGGTCAGGGAAGCCAGCGAGGGGTCGGGCTGAGGGACGGGCTGGGCACGGGGCAGGGATGGAGGGCAGCCCCAGGACGGGCACCAGGGTTGGGGTTGTGCCTTGCTCGTGACGCCGCTGGGCACAAGAAGGGCCTGGCTGTGCCTGCAGGGCTGAATCGCAGCAGCCCAAACATCCCCACGGGTGGGACCTGTGCAGCGGGCAAAAACTGGGAGGATGATGCCCAAAACAGCAGCCTGAGGGTTATTGCAGCAGATCCCTCCCGGGGAGCCCTGGCAGCCAAGCCATGACCTCATCCTCCTTACAGGCACTGCTTGCACAGGCAGCAAAACAAACCAAAAAACCACCTGAGGACACACCCTGTGTCCTGCTGGGGTCACCAGCGTTCTCTGCCAGCCTCAAGAGGGGCACAAAAAGCCAGGTGCAGGAGTTGCCAGGGGACGCCCTAGGTGGTCGGGCTGTGCTTTTCATTTTCAAACTGATGTTTCCTAACACTTCCTTCTCCATAAATCACAGAGGATGGAAGTGGAAAGCTTGGCTTTCCTCATTAGAAGGACGCAAGCAGCCGTATCCGCTGATTTATGGGGGAAAACCTGCAAGTGTGGCCCCAGTGCGCTTGCCAG
>JACSVZ010000024.1:1504635-1524635 GCA_014706295.1 Lycocorax pyrrhopterus obiensis
CCACCCGCATCGCTCTCTGGGCTGGGAGAGGAGCAAGGGGGGCTGTGGGTTCAGCACCCCCATGGCCAGTGGGGTACAGAGCTCTGTGAGGACAGGGTGGGGCAGTGGCAGAGGCTCACGAGCAGTGGGGGTTGGGGTTAGGGTTGAGTTTGGGGTTAGGGTTAGGATTGGGGTTGGGATTAAGGTTAGGGTTGGGGTTGGGGTTAGTTAGGGCTGGGGTTGGGGTTAGGGTTGGATTAGGGTGAGGTTGGGGTTAGCGTTAGGTTTAGGGTTGGGTTTGGGGTTAGGATTGGGGTTGGGGTTAGGGGCTAGGTTTAGTCTGAGGGTTAGGGTTAGGTTTAGGGTTAGGGCTAGTTTGCTGACATTAGGTTAGGGATTAGTGTTAGGGATTGGGGTTTGGGGTTATGGTCAGGTTTTGGTGTTAGTCTTAGGATCAGGTCTTAGTCTTAGGGTTAGGTTAATTGCCCCTGTTAGATTTAGGGTCTGCATTAGGTTTTGCCTTTTGGTCTGGGTTAAGTTTAGGACTGTGAGTACCCTCCAGCCTCTCTCACGGGTGGATTTGTGCTGCTGACAGAGTTAAATCGAGCTTGCAGTGGTTAAACATGTCAAGTTTGGCTCAGCAGGGCTGAGGGTTCTTGTGGCTGCCCCACACAGCCCCGTGGCAGGCAGGTGAGCTGTTCCAGGGTTTCTCTTTAGGAGAAATTAATGATTTTCCTGGGTCTCTAATTAATACCTGGGGAAGCTGTCGGTCACACCAGGCACCGCAGCCCCACTGCCCAGCAGCCCCCCGGGCATGGAGCATTTGGGGACACTGGGCAAGGGCCAGGAGGGCACTGGGAGCCCCCACAGGGTGGCACCGGCAGCAGGATGGCCTGGAGGATCCCCATTCCCCGGGAGCAGGGGGATGAGGAGGAGAACCATCCTGGGGAAGGAAAAGTCCTCGTGGGCTCTGCTGTTGCCACAGACGTCCATGAGGATGCCACAGAGAAGTGTTTGAGGCCAGGAGAAATAAAGGATTGGGGTTTGGGTTTTGCTGGATGTTCCCCACCCCACAGCACACAATGGGTTACCCTGGTGGGGTCTGCCCCTCCCAGCTGCCCTCGCCCCCAGCCCTGGCACGGCGCTGTGGGGCTGGGAAGCCCCCAGACCCTCTCCTCTTTGATAATTACGTTCCTCTAAGCAAACAGGGCCCTTTTCCCAGCTCCTTTTAGGCCAGCAGTGCCCCCTCACTGTGCCAGCCTCTGGAGAAGTCCCCCACGTGTGTCACCTCCACTGGGGGGTCAGGCTGGGGGCGGTGGGCAAGGGGAGGAGGAGGAGGAGGAGGAGGAGGAGGAGGAGGAGGAGGAGGAAGATGCCCCTTTCTGCTGTCCCTGTCCTGGAGCTCCATCACAGGGCAGCTCCCTGGCACGAGCCACCAATGGAAGGGTCACAACGAGATTTCTGTCACCCCACACGAGGCTGGGGGGGTGGTGGGGACACCATTTCAGTGCCACCCTAGACCGGGCTGTGGGGTGATGGGGACACGGTTTCAATGCCACCCTAGACAAGGCTTTGGGGTGATGGGGACACCTCTGCAATGCCACCCTAGACAAGGCTTTGGGGTGACGGGGACACCATTTCGATGCCACCCTAGACAAGGCTTTGGGGTGATGGGGACACCTCTGCAATGCCACCCCAGACAAGGCTTTGGGGACACCATTTCAATGCCACCCTCCCTGTCCAGCTGAACCCCCCAACCAGAGGATGTGGGAGCAGGAGCAGCATTTTCAGGGCTTCCCCCCCCCTTCATCCCAGCAAAAATCCCTCCCTGGCCTCAGGGTCCAGGTTCCCACCAGGAAACCCCAAGAGCAGCACCCTCAGCCGCTCCAGGGGAAGGAGACCCCCGCTCCCCGGCCCCGGGATGCTCCCAGCCCCAGCTCCGCCTGCCCGGGGCTGTGCGGGAGCTGCGAGGTGAATGATGCGCGTCCACCGAGTGCCATCTAGTGGGATTTCATCCACCATCCCTATTTCCTTCCAAAAAACCCCCTGCGTTTGCTTAAAAACGGATTTGATGCACGTCCGAGAGGAGAACACGAGCTAATTAATGCAAATTCTGCCCCTCGCTCGCTCTCCCGGCAGCTCCGTCCCAGCCGTGCTGGTGCAGCTCCCTCCTTGCACAGCCTCTGCGGTTTCCTGGCACCAGATCAATCTTGGTTTAGAGGAGGAAAACCTCGCAGCTTTTCAGTGGTGTTTAAAGGGCCCTGCAATTCAGGGGCTCTACGGGGTGGAGAAGTATTGTAAGATCTCGATCCTATCGCGAAATTTAAATTCCCTGTCCGATCCAGAGAGGGTCTCTCCAGGGACACTGCGCGTTCCCCGGTGCTGGTGGCGCTCCACGGGACGTCCGGGGCAGGATCTGGCTCCTTGCAGCTCATCTCTGCTCTGCTCTACCTTCAAGACCAACAGCAGGGAAAGCCTGATCCTTGTGCTCCCGGTTATTCCAGCCTGGAGCCATTGGAGGGGACTGGGAAAGCCTCCCCAGTGCTTTCCTGGCCCAGCTGTGGCCGTGGGGATCCCTGTGAGGTGTGGGTGACGCTGGGCTGGAAAATGCCAGGTCTGAGGGGGGGACACCAGCAGGGGGCCAGGACTGGGAGAAACTGGGAGAAACACTCGTTGTCCCTTGGAGAAACTCATGGATGTGCCCCCTGTGCTCGCGGTGACACTCTGTGACCCCAAGGAAATGCAAATGTGCCCTTAAAGGAGAATAAAACAGGAACAAACACGGACACGCTCTCAGCCTCTGTCCCTCCGTCACACCCAGCAACGGCTTTAGGAAATACGGAATAATTTAAAATAATTGTTAATAAAATAATTTCATTTCACATTTTAAATAATGAACAATTTATTATTACATACAAAAATAGGGAATAATTGGGTCCTGTAAGGGATTTGGGGCTGGGAAGGGCCAGCCCTGTGCTGAGGATTTTCCTGGGATGCTCTGTCCTTGCCTTTCCATCTGCATCCTCCCAGCCCTGCCCACCAGCAGCTGGTCCAACTCCACCCCCTGAACGCTCCAGCTGTGGAGCCAGCTGTTCTCTGCTGGCTGGGAAGAGAGCCTGGAGGAGGCTCCTCCAGGGAAATGCTGGAAAAGGGGATGCAGGAGATGCCCCTGATGAGTGAGGGGTGACTCCCTCTGCATGAGTGACCCCCAGCCCGGTCACCTGCACTGGGAACACGAGGCAATGTCTGGAGCAAAATGCCAAAGAGCACTGGGGAGAGGCTTCAACTGCTGGGAAATCCTCGGTTTAGAGAAGCATTTGTTGATGTGACAGAATAACGGTGTGGCTGACCAGCCTGGGAAGGAGAAGGTTGTGGGGAGACCTCAGAGCACCTTCCAGGATCTCAGAGGGCTCCAAGGAACCTGGGGAGGGACTGTTCGTCAGGAACTGCAGTGACGGGACAAGGGGCAATGGTTTTGAACACAAAAAAGGGGAAATTAAGGTTAAATATATGGAAGGAATTGTTCCCTGGGAGGGTGGGGAGGGCGGGGAGGGCCTGGGATGGAATTCCCAGAGAAGCTGTGGCTGCCCCTGGATCCTGGAAGTGTCCAAGGCCAGGCTGGACGCGGCTTGGAGCAACCTGGGATAGTAGGAGGTGTCCCTGCCATGGTTTGGGTTGGACCAGATGACCTTTAAATGTCCCTTTCACCCCAAACCATTCTGGGATTCCTAAATCACATCTGCCATAGTACCAGTGGTGTGGTACTGGTTTATCCTGAAGCCTTAAAACTCAGGGAAAAAAACCCATCAGCTGATCAAAACTGATTGTCCAAAACCAACCCTAAACTTGTGTTTTCTTTCGGAATGAGATGAGAACGGAGGAGCTGCCAGAGCGGAGCCGTTTCTGCTGCTCTGCGGGCCCAGCGAGCCTCTCTGTCACAGCCAGCCCTAGAGAGCATTAATCACACTTTACTCACTCCTTACTCAAATCACCGCCCAAAAACGCCCCGTGTGAGCCCTGGGAAGGTGAAAGGATCGATTCCAAGCTCTCTCCCTGGGTTTATTTGCACTCTCATCACCAGGGGACCCAAACAGCACCGCATCTGTGTCACCACCGCTCCCAGGAGCCCCCACCCGCAGCACAGCCCTGCCGGTGCCTGGGGCTCCTGGGGAATGCTCTGGGGGTGGATCCAGGTCTCCACGAGTTGTCTCCTCCATGGAATTCCTCCCTCCTGCCCAGGATGGCCCCGCACAAGGGAGAGCCGGAGAAAGGCTCCACTGAACCCCCAACCCAGCCGGAGGCCCTGATTCCCCAGCGGGATCCCTGGCTTTGGGAGCGTTCAGCTTGGCTCTGGCTCCTGTCTCCGCGCTCTTGGCTGCTGCTGGGCTCTCTTGTTTGCTGTCATTAATCCTCAGACAGTCCTGGAGCCTGGAGGAGCCTCCCTGGGAAAAGGCCCCGTGTTCATTCCCGGGATCAGCCCGTGGCTCCGCACAGGCGTGTACGGACCCCCAACCCTTCGCTCCTACTTCTCTTGCGGGGGGAGAAAGGAGAAGTTGTTTAATTGATCCCAAATGAGTTCCCCTTCTCAGTGACAGCGAGACCGAGGAGCACAGCCCCGTCCTGCAGGTGGGAGTCACCACTGCCCCAAATTATCCTGCCTGGTCCCAAAGTCACACCAGGAGCGACTGCTTAGTGCAACGCCCCAATCCGAGGGAAGACATCCCCCTGCTGATGTTCCTCTTGGGATTAAGGACTTCCCGGTGTCCTCCATCCCCGGTGGACCCACAGCCACCGTGCTCCCCCCCAGCAGAGCTGGGCTTGTGGGCCGGGTTTATATTTGAGGCTGGCTCAGGCTGTTGGGCACGGGCCATAACCCGACAGCGTTTATCTAAACCAGATCCCAACTTGGACCAGTCTGTCCCCCAGAGACCTCGGCCACAGCCAACATGGAAGCAGCAAAGGGGCCCCTTTGGGGATTTGGCCCAAAGCTGCTGGTGGTGGTCCAAGAATTGTGATTGATTCTGCCAACAACCCCCCAGCCCCAGCGCTGCGAGGGGCCGGGGCTGGCCTGGAGTGTGAAACCTCACCCCAGGGGCCTCCTGATGCTGGGAGCTCTTGGCTCTGCACCTGGAACCAGCACTGGGATGGGAACACGGGGATGGGGCCCTGCCTGGGACCAGGTGCTGGCATCTGCTCCCATGGGGGACAGCAGGGCATCCAGAGGGGATCAGAGCAGGGAGCAGGGACACAGCAGAGCATCCAGAGGGGACCTGCAGGGAGCAGGGACACAGCAGAGCACCCAGAGGGGACCTGCAGGGACACAGCAGAGCACCCAGAGGGGACCTGCAGGGAGCAGGGACCCCCCGGCTTTGCCTCTGTGTGACACAACCTCCCTTCACCCTTGGGATCAGTGGCTGGACAAAGCTCTCAGACCGACAGAGAACAACAGAACAACATCACCAGAGTGGGGTGAGAACCTCCATGGACCTTCTGCACCCTCAGGACTTTGTGAGTGCAAAGGAGTGCTGGAAACAGGGTGTGACAGGGTCCTGGGGCTCCAAACTCAGCACAGGGTGGCTTTGCAGCCCTTTTGGGTGGCACAGATGACCCAGAGAAGGTGCCTGGTGTCCCCTGACTGAGGTGGGGTGAGGGAATGCGGCACCGAGCCCAGCTTCCCTGATTCCGGTGACTCCCTCGGCTCATCGCTGCTCAATCCCAGCTGCTGCTGCATTTGTTGCCTCTCCAAAGCACAGGAAGGAAGGACCTGCACCCGAGGGCTGCGTGGCTGAGGGAATGGAGCAGCTCAGAGGGAAAAGAGCCGGTGTTGATCTGTGCCAAGTGGGAATGTTTATGGGTACGAGCAGGCTCTGGACACGGGGTCATTTCCCCAGCCTCCCCTGGGACCTGGTGAGCTCCACGGTGCTGCTGGAACAGCCTCTGCTGTGCTGCTCTGGTGCCAGTCTGAAATTCAGGGAAAAAGGCCACGAAAATGAACCAAAACGCTGAAAACCCCTCTGACTGGCACGGGAAGAAGCCTCACCGCTTCCCTCCAGCGTGATTTTGCCAGTCTGCTTCCCTCCTCGCAGACGGATGGGACAGAGCTTGGAATCTGCCTGGCTTTCCACGGAGGCTTTCCTGGAGCGCTGCTGCTGTCCCGAGGCCGTGCTGCCCTGCAGAGCCCACGCTGCCACCCAGAATATTTAGGGGTACGAGCAGGCTCTGGACACGGGGTCATTTCCCCAGCCTCCCCTGGGACCTGGTGAGCTCCATGTTGGAACAGCCTCTGCCGTGCTGCTCTGGTGCCAGTCTGAAATTCAGGGAAAAAGGCCGGGAAAATGAACCAAAACGCTGAAACCCCTCTGACGGGAGCCTCACCGCTTCCCTCCAGCGTGGTTTTCCCAGTCACCCAGTGCTTCCCTCCTCACAGACGGATGGGGACAGAGCTTGGAATCTGCCTGGCTTTCCATGGAGGCTTTCCCGGAGCTCCGCTGCTGTCCCAAGGCCGTGCTGCCCTGCAGAGCCCACGCTGCCCCCGGAGCTGGGACAATTCCAGCCTCTTTTAGGCTGCCTTGCATCACCAGGACGGAGCGGGCGAACACGGAGCGTGTCATGGAGCGGGGAACGTGAGCAGGGCGAGAACTGCGCCGCCGGGGAGTGAGGCAGCAGCTATTTATAGCCGGCAGATTGCTAATAACTGGCACGGGGGAGCTCCGTGCGGCTCACTCACACCTCCCACGACGGAGACAAAGCCGCTGCGAGTGAAGCGCTGCCAAGCCCGCTGCCATCTGAGCCAGGCTCCCGGCCCCAGCTGATGCCTTAGGATTTTAGCTTTTCTATTTGATTTATTTTTTAGTAAAACTTATATTTTTCTTTATATTTTTCTTATATATCTTTATTTATTTATTATAAAATACGTATTTTTATATTTTATATATTTTATATTTTTATATTCTTAATATATTTATAATTTTTCTAATTGTATAATTTTATGTATTTTACATTGTTATATTTTTATAATTTCATATTCTGTATATTATATATTTCATATTTTTATATTTTAATATTTTTATAATTTTATATTTTAATATATTTTATATATTTTATATTCTTATAATTTTATATTTTGTTGTTTCATCTTTTTGCATTTTATATATTTTATAATTTTATAATTTTATAATTTTATTTTTTATATTTTTGTATTTTTATAATTTTATAATTTTATATTTTATCATTATATATTTTTTATTTTTATATTTTTATAATTTTATATTTATATATATATTATATATTTTATATATTTTATATATCCTGCAGTTCTTCAGTGCATCATTCTAAACTCCACACACCCTCAGCTGCTGTTCTCCTGTCTCAGTCAGACAAAATTCCTCTCTAGGCCTGAAACTCACAGACACCTCACTGCCTCAGGCCCCGAGCAATGTAAACAACAGTGAGCAGGGGGGGAGCAAACCTGGAGTAAATTACTTCATTACTTGAAGCTGTAACTGGAGGATTAACCCCCGATATGCAAACAGACCAAACCTATAAAAGTGTGAAACCCCGTGAGCCCTGGTCCATTTTGGGTGTAGCTGCTGGGGGCTTTGGCTGCCCTGATGCACCTGAGTGCAGTAATCACGCGAGGGCATGGACTTCACACACAGGATGGAAAGTGCAAAGCCTTTATTGCGCAGTGAATATTCCCTAAATACCAGCACCCACCAGGATATCACATCATAGAAACAGGAAAGATGTTCACCTCAGTGTCCCCCAATCACCTGGGGCAGTGCACAGACATTGCCTATTATGGTAACAGGTAAACAATGTCCTATAAGGTCACAAACTACAATTATCACATCTCATATGTGAATGCTGAAAGCCTGGCTGCAGAGAGGTTTCTCAGTTTTCTGACAGTGTCTCTGTGAAAGCCTTGCTTTCTCACGGACACTACGGGAAAACAGTTGGGAGATTTTGTAAACTATGGTATTGTTATGATACCAAGGAGAAAATATCTGGAGCAAGTGTTGTTTGGTTCAGCCAATCTCTCTGGGGGGTGCTTGGTCAGTGAACCAATAACCTCATGTCAGTCCAGCGTGCTAAGGGATATAAGCGAATTTGTAAATTAATAAAGGGTCGGTTTCTTCTCGTCCTAAACCGTCCATGTCGCTTTATTCCTCGGTCTCTGCTCTCTAGTGACACTCATAGGCCCAGCACTGTCCACAAACCCACAATCCTCTCTCAGCCCATCCCCGGTGACCTGGATGCACTCCCAGGGTCACCTCTGGGTCCAAGAAAGAGGCTCTCTCTGCGGCCCTCAGGGCCTGTCTCTCTTCCAGCACATCGTGCACCCCAACACCCGAAGGCCCCTCAATAAACAGAACTGCTTTTATTCTCTTCACTCTGCCCTCTGCTTTTAGGCAGCCCCTCATGGCACCGCAGCCTCCTGCAGCTCCTCCACCCCGAGCACGTCCAGGGATCCACGGCCCGGTGACCCCGCAAGGAGCTGTAGGGCCGAGGTGGTGCCGGCGCCGCTGAGCTCGGCACCCACCCCATGCAGCCCCCAGAGCCCCAATCCTCTGCCGCAGCCCGGAGCTCATTTCCACCTCCAGCGCCGCGGCTCCTGTCCCTGCCCGGCCCTCCCTGACCCCAGCCGCGCATGAGCTGAAGGCTGAGCGGTTTCTCTGGCGTCAAAAATGGATTTGTTGAAGCTTTTTCCTTTTCTTTCTCATGGCACTGTTTTAAATGCTGTACAAATAAAATTTTTAAAATTGTGTGTTCTATCGGCTTCGTGCAGCTGCTCAGCAGTAAATGAATGGATGGGGCATGAGAATGAATGGAAACCTGAGTTTTATCCATGCCCTGACCTGCCTGGGACCCCTGGAACTGTCAGGGCAGGGCTCACACTGGGGATTGTATCAGCTACGGCATCTTCCCCCTGGAAGGGACCTTGAATATCAGCCAGTGCCACCCCTGCCATGGCAGGGACACCTCCCACTGTCCCAGGCTGCTCCCAGCCCCAATGTCCAGCCTGGCCTTGGGCACTGCCAGGGATCCAGGGGCAGCCACAGCTGCTCTGGCAATTCCATCCCAGCCCCTCCCCACCCTCCCAGGGAACAATTCCTTCCCAAGATCCCATCCAGCCCTGCCCTCTGGCACTGGGAAGCCATTCCCTGTGTCCTGTCCCTGCAGCCCTTGGCCCCAGTCCCTCTCCAGCTCTCCTGGAGCCCCTTTAGGCCCTGGGAGGGGCTCTGAGCTCTCCCTGGAGCCTTCTCCTCTCCAGCTGAGCACCCCCAGCTCTCCCAGGCTGTCAGGTTGCTGATTCAGGTGTCTGATCCAAGCGCTACCCTCTGGAAATTTCCCTGCCTTCCTCAGGGACTCCCAGGACAGACACGGCCTGGAGTGGCCCCGGGAGGGACGGGCCAGCCCTGACGTCCCCGTGTCAGATCCTGTCACAGCCGTGGTGTGGCTGCAGGGCAGGGAGAGCTGGGCTGGGCACGGGGCAGGTGCCACTGAGATCTCCTCAGCCTGGGATGATTAATCCCGGAATCACTGAATCACTGAGGCTGGAAAAAACCTCCCAGACCATCGAGTCCAACCATTCCCCCAATATTCCAAAGCCACCCACATCCCCAGGTGCCACTTTTACTTGTTCTTTGAACACTTCCAGGGGTGCTGATCCCATCTCTGCTCTAGGCAGCTGTGCCAGGGCTGGACAACCTTTTTCTGTGAAGAAACTTTTCCTAATACCCCATCTAATCTACTCAGGGCTTGTTTTCCAGCCCCTCCGTGGGAAGGCAAGGCAAGATGATGCCGTGCAGCTGCAGGACAAGCGTGGTTTGAGCTCCTGGGCGGCAGCTGGGGTTGAGGGTGTGGGAGTTTTCTGTGTGGAGGGGGCTGAAATCTCCTCTTCCCTGTTCCCCCCAGTCCATGGCTCCGTGTTAGCCCAGAGCAGCCACTCAGGCCGCGTTTGTGGCTGTCAGGTGGGGGCAGGTCACCCTTTCCCTGCTCCAGGAGTGGCTGGGCTCTGTCTGGCAGCCCTGGGCCTTGTTTGGCCATAATTCTTGTGAGGTGCTGAGTTAGGGACGGCTGAGGTGGTGCCAGCCCAGGCACAGCTGAGAGCAGACCCCAGCAGGGAGAGCTCAGAGCCCCTCGCAGGGCCTAAAGGGGCTCCAGGAGAGCTGGAGAGGGACTGGGGACAAGGGTTTCGGGGACAAGGGATTCAGGGACAGGACACAGGGAATGGCTTCCCAGTGCCAGAGGGCAGGGCTGGATGGGATCTTGGGAAGGAATTGTTCCCTGGGAGGGTGGGGAGGGGCTGGGATGGAATTCCCAGAGCAGCTGTGGCTGCCCCTGGATCCCTGGCAGTGCCCAGTGATGGAGAGCAGTGCTGCAGAGAGGGGAGAGCCGGCAGAGACAAACTTGAGACCTGCCCGGAGCCCAGAGGTGTGGGACTGGAGCTGCTCCCAGGAGGGACCATGGGGCTGGATGTTGTTCCCTCTGCCCCTCTGACACAGCATTTCCCACATCCTGGCAGGTTATTTGGGGTTTCAGCCGCACTGTGCCCTTTTTCCTGGTCCTTCACCCTTCCACACCCGACTGGCCAGGCTGAGGAGCCGACTGGGATCGTGGCCAGGGGAACAAAGCAGGACCAGATTCCAGGGCAGGACTGTCCCAGCAGCAGGCTGGAGTGAGGAGCAAAGCAAACACTGAGCACGAATTTATGAGACCCCCCAGGGGGCTTCTGCCTCCTTGGGGCATCCCCTGGGGACTGATATTGATCTTCCTGAGATTCCTGCTGGGGCGGGGAGCTGCTCATTACTCCGGGGGAGGCTTGGGCTAGGGCGGGTCCCGTGTCTTGTCCCCCCAGGAATTCCCCCCTGCTCTAATTCAATGAGCATCGTCTGGAGGCATCAGGGCTGATTTATTCCCCAAGGTTTGCATTCCAGAGGCCAGGGAAGCCCCACGGGGCGCCCACATGAATAAAGCGTGGGATAACTGCAGAAAATGCCTTTCACCATGGGGAGGCTGTTGGAAGGGGGAAATCTGGTGTCACTGCCCTGGGAGATGGGTCAGCCTCAGGGGGTGTTCGTCCCTTGGCTGGAGGCAGCAGTCACTTCCCGCAGTGGCACTGAGAGATATCACTTCCCGGTGGCCACTTGCAACGGGATGCCCTGGCTCGGTATCAGCAGGCGCACCCAAAGCGAGGGGACCAGGTGGTCTCAGCCCCTCAGGAATCCCGGAGGCGAAAGAGGCAAGGGAGAGGACCAGTCTGAGTAATCCTTCCGAGTTTATTGTCCCAAAAGCGGTGGGGATGAACTGGCCGACGAAATCAGTGGGCACCAGGGTTTTGAACCGGGGTGACCCCGAACAAACAACCAATAGGAAACAAGACCAGAGGAGGATCCCAGGGACACAGAACCAATGGCCAGGTTACAGAGGAGGGAATTAACAGAACAAACCTATGAACAACCGAACTTATCAGAACTTTCTGGAGAAGTGGTGCGGGCTCAGAACCGGGTCTCGTCCATGGACTGGTCCTCGCTCCCCGAGTCGTCAGCCCATTGGCAGGCATGCTGTGACAGACAGCGGGCGGACCCCAAGTGGTCCGAGGCACCCCAACAATCTGGCATTTCCAGAGACCCGTGGCAAGGGCACCAGCCCAGAAATGCTCTCCCCAGGCTGGAGAGTGACCCAGGTTTGGGATTCATGGGATCACAGACTGCTTCAGGTTGGAAGAACCTTAAAGATCATCTTGTTCCAGCTGCCTGCCATGCTCTCGCCCTCCTGGCCTGGAGAGTGACCCAGGTTTGGGATTCACGGGATCACAGACTGCTTCGGGGTGGGAGGGACCTTAAAGGTTATCTCGTTCCAACCCTCTGCCAGGGACAGCAACAAATTCATCCACCTCAGTGTGTATTTTTGAAAATCAGGTGTTTACGCCCAAAATACTCAGCCTGTGCCTCAATGGTGGGCAGGAGACACCGTCAGAGGGGGTCAGGGGAACCCTTTCCCAGCCCTGTCCAGCGTTTCCTGCCAAAGGATAGAGCCCAGCCTCCCTGAGCTTCCCGTTAATGAATCCGAGGAACCTGGAGTGAGAGCTGTGGATGCTGAAAAGCTTTAGCACAGAAATTTTCCAGCTCTCTGCAGCGTTTTTGTGAGAGCTCTGTCTTTCCCATGCAAGTAACTCAAAACAATGTTACAGTTTTGTAAACTTCTTGCAGCTGCAGGTTGTTTTGCAGTATTGTTATGGTTCTAACTAGAAAAACATTCAGAGATGGGTGTCTTAGAACTTGACCAAACCCCTCAAGGGGTGGATGGCCAAAGGACCAATTACCTTATGCCATTTAATGCACTTTTGCAAATTAGCATATAAAAGTCTTCAGAAAGATTATTAAATCACTTCCATTTATCCCTGAGCCTGGACTCTGTGTCGTTTCTCTACTCGTCCGTGGTGAGAACAGTGACAAGAGCAGGGAAGGAGCAGGAATTCAGGAACGCCGCTCACCGAGGCACAGCGGCCACAGCAAAGCGAACAGCCAAGGCTCCCTGCACGGGGCTTTGTCCACTTCAAAATGGGAACAAGGTACGTGTTGGGGTGCACAGTGTGCTGGAAGAGAGACAGGCCCTGAGGGCCGCAGAGAGAGCCTCTTTCTCTTTCTTGGACCCAGAGGTGACCCTGGAAGTGCATCCAGGTCACCGGGGATGGGCTGAGAGAGGATTGTGGGTTTGTGGACAGTGCTGGGCCTATGAGATGTGATAATTGTAGTTTGTGACCTTACAGGGCATTGTTTACCTGTTACCATAATAGGCAATGTCTGTGCACTACCCCAGGTGATCGGGGGACACTGAGGTGAACATCTTTCCTGTTTCTATGATGTGATATCCTGTTGGGTGCTGGTGTTTAGGGAATATTCACTGTGCAATAAACGCTTTGCACTTTCCATCCTGTGTGTGGAGTCCATGCCCTTGTGTGATTACTGCAGCAGCCACTGGGGGTTGGTGCCCTTTTAGGAGCTGAGCTGGGATTTGTCACCAATTCTTTGTGAGAACAGCAAGCAGAGCCTGAAGTCACAGCTGTGACAGCGGTGTCCCCAGGCACCCAGAGCTGCAGGAACAGGACCCCTCATGTCCTCCCCTGCTGCCCACGACACTGAGAGAAATCCTTCACCAGCCCCAGCCCTCTGCAACCCGCAGGGATCACCCTGACCTGGGAGCAGGTTCCTGACGGAGCACTCGCCTTCTCTTTGCAGCATTCAGGTTAAAATCTGCTCCCCAGAGCTCCGGATCTCCTCAGGGTGGGACGGGAGGCTCTGCGTTCCTGGGAGGCACAGGGTTGGGTCCCTCCCTGCAGGGACCTGGCCAGGGAGGTCACAGGCTGATTTCCCGAGCTCAGCAGATCCCCTGGGATGATGCACAGGATTCCACGGCCTCCCTCAGCAAAATCCTACTCTTTGGAGTCTCCAAATCATTAAGGTTGGAAAAGCCCCCCAAGGTCATCACCCCATGTTCCCCATCAAACCACATCCTCGAGTGCCACACCCACTTGGCGTTTGAGCTTTTCCAGGGATGGAGACTCCCCCACGGCCCTGGGCAGCTGTGCCAATGCTTCACTGACCTTTCTGTGAAGAAATTTTCCTGAATATCCGATTTAAACCTCCCCATGGCACAGCCTGAGGCTGTTTCTTCTCATCCTGGTACTTGTTACCTGGAGAAGAGACCACTCGGCTGCCCCCTCCTGTCAGGGAGTTGTGCAGAGCCACAAGGGCCCCCCTGAGCCTCCTTTTCTCCAGGCTGAGCCCCTTTCCCAGCTCCCTCAGGAATTCTCCAGCCCCTTCCCAGCTCCGCTCCCTGCCCTGCACTCGCTCCAGCCCCTCGGGGTCTCCCTTGCTGTGAGGGGAAAATCAAAAAGTGGGAGAAAATGTGAGAGGAAAAGAAAGTGAGGGAAGGTTGGGGAAGGCTCTGCTGCAGAGCTTTTCCCTTCTGGATCCTCCTTTTCTCCAGGCTGAGCCTCTTTCCCAGCTCCCTCAGGAATTCTCCAGCCCCTTCCCAGCTCTGCTCCCTTCCCTGGACACGCTCCAGCCCCTCCAGGTCCTCAATGCTTCAAACACAGGACAAGGGACTCGGTGAGGGGCTGTTTCCCATCTTTAGGAAGTCACTCAGAGCTTCCAAGGCTCCCGTAGGCACCTGGGGTGACCCGAAGGGGGATTCTCATCGCTGACAGCAGAATCAAACACGGGAGGGGAGAAGCTGCAGCACTCCCTGCTTGTGCTGCACACCCGGGCCACCTGCAGAGTCTGCACCTCCTCACCTGTTTGCTAAAGCGCCTCTCCAGAGCCCTCCTCCTCTTCCTCCTCCTCCTGGGATCACCTGAGGGTCCAGCCAAGCCCTGGGCAGGCTTTGCTCCCCCCTGGTGATCTGTGCTCAGTGGGTGTGCCGGGGACCCACAGCCACAGGTGAGTGCAGCACCCCACAGGTGAGTACATCATCCCACAAGTGAGTGCTACACCTCACAGGTGAGTACAGAACCCCAAAGATGAGTACAGCGCCCCAGAGGTGAGTGCAGCATCCCACAGGTGAGTGGAACACCCCAAAGGTGAGTGGAACACCCCACAAATTAGTTCAGCACCCCACAGGTGAGTGGAACACCCCACGGGTGAGCACAGCACCTCTCAGGTGAGTGCAGCACCCCACAGGTGAATACAACATCCTACAGGTGAGTGGAACACCCCAAAGGTGAGTGAGTGAGTCCAACACTCCACAAGTGAGTGAGTCCAACACCCCACAGGTGAATACAACATCCCACAAGTGACTGGAACACCCCACAGGCGAGCGCAGCACCCCACAGGTGAGTGCAGAACCCTACAGGTGAGTAAAACACCCCACAAATGAGTGCAGCACCCCACAGGTGAGTGGAACACCCCACGGGTGAGCACAGCACCTCTCAGGTGAGTGCAGCACCCCACAGGTGAATACAACATCCCACGGGTGAGTGGAACACCCCTCAGGTGACTGCAACACCCCACAGGTGAGTGAAACATCCCACAAGTGAGTGCAATATCCCAGAGGTGAGTAAAACACCCCACAGGTGAGCACAGCACCCCACAAGTGAGTGGAACACCCCACAAATGAGTGCAATACCCCACAGGTGAGTGCAGAACCTTACAGGTGAGTAGAACACCCCACAGGTGAGTGCAGCACCCCAGAGGTGAGCGCAGCACCCCACAGGTGCATAAAACACCCCACAGGTGAGTGCAGAACCCCTCAGGTGAGTGGAACACCCCACAGGTGAGTGAGTGAGTCCAACACTCCACAAGTGAGTGAGTCCAACACCCCACAGGTGAATACAACATCCCACAAGTGACTGGAGCACCCCACAGGTGAGTAAAACACCCCACAGGTGAGTGCAGAACCCTACAGGTGAGTGGAACACCCCACAAATGAGTGCAGCACCCCACAGGTGAGTGGAACACCCCACGGGTGAGCACAGCACCTCACAGGTGAATACAGCATCCCACAGGTGAGTGGAACACCCCTCAGGTGACTGCAACACCCCACAGGTGAGCACAGCACCCCACAGGTGAGTGCAGAACCCCACAGGTGAGTGAAACACCCCACAGGTGAGTAAAACACCCCACAGGTGAGTGCAGAACCCTACAGGTGAGTGGAACACCCCTCAGGTGACTGCAACACCCCACAGGTGAGCACAGCACCCCACAGGTGAGTGCAGAACCCCACAGGTGAGTGAAACACCCCACAGGTGAGTAAAACACCCCACAGGTGAGTGCAGAACCCTACAGGTGAGTAAAACACCCCACAGGTGAGTGCAGAACCCCTCAGGTGAGCGCAGTACTGCCGGATCCGATTCCCCTCCTTGCACACTTTCCTTCCTCCCCTGCCCGGTTGTGCCACCCGTGCCCCCCCAGACCTCGCTGCTGTTTCCCTGATGCTGCAGCTTTTGTCAGCCCGGCACGTCCCGATTTCGGCTGGGCCGCGGGAACAAAGAGCCGCAGCGATTCCTGCGCGCTGAGTCACCCCGGGCCACGCAGAAAGCCGTGACCAAAAATGCTGCGGAGAAGGTGCCAAGGGAGCCGCGTGTGCTGGGGTTTGCATATCAGGGAGATGAGAGGGCCCGGGGCACGCAGCTCTCACCACCGGAGATGCTTTTGTTCCCTCCTGTGAGTGTTTGTAAAGCCCCAGCCTTTCCCAAAGCGCCGCGGATAATCCTCCCATCTGGCCTGTCCTCCCAGAGGCTTTTATCCTCTCTCAGCGCTTTGTGTCAAGGCCAAACGAAGCATCTCGGTGGATTAAAATCCTTTTTTTGTTTTTGATTGACCACATGGAGGTGTTTGCTTCTTGACAGCTGAGGAACGTGGTGCTGTGAGAGCATCCCGTGGCCCCTCTCACACCTACGTGCAGGGGAGCATTCCCGGGAGAGGTTCTCCTGCACCTTTGGCTGCTCCAGGTCTGCTGCAGGATGGCCCCGTTCCAGCACCAGCCCAGGGACCCACAGAGGGTCTGTGAGGAGACAGCAACATCTGTGAGGTCATGGAAGCCCTGCTGCAAACCTGGGCGAGGGTCCTGCAGCGGGGATCATGGAATCCTGGAGTATCCTGAGCTGAAGGGATCCCCAAGGATCATCCAGTCCAAACCCTGGCCCTGCACAGACACCCCAAAATCCCACCCTGGGCATCCCTGGCAGCGCTGTCCAAGGTCGGACGGGGCTTGGAGCAGCCTGGGACAGTGGGAGGTGTCCCTGCCCATGGCAGGGGTGGCACTGGGTGGGCTTTGAGGTCCCTCCAACCCAAACCATTCCAGGATTCCGTAAATGAGATTGGCAAGGTCACGGAATCACTGAATGTCCTGAGCTGAAAGGACCCCAAAGATCATCCAGCCCAGCCCCAGGCCCTGCCCAGACACCCCAAATCCCACCCTGGGCATCCCTGGCAGTGCTGCCCAAACGCTCCTGGAGCTCTGGCAGCCTTGGGGCCGTGCCCATTCCCTGGGGAGCCTGGGCAGTGCCCAGCACCCTCTGGGGGAAGAACCTTTCCCTGAGCTCCAGCCTGAGCCTGCCCTGGCCCAGCTCCAGCCGTTCCCTGGCTCCTGTCCCTGTCCCAGGGAGCAGAGATCGGAGCTGCCCCTCGGGATGAAGTCTCACTGCAGCAGCCACAGGTGCTGCTCCAGAAGGAATTCAGGTCATCAGCTCCAGGCTGCATCCCCAAATTCTCCTCTAAAACTGGCCAGAGAGCTCCTCTGATAATTATTTGTTTCTGAGTTAGGATTTAGGCTTTACGGTTTTATGTTAAAGCCACACAGAATAAGAAGCTTCATTTCAAACCATGCAATCCCAGGACCTGGGATTTTCAGGAAGGTTTTGATAAGATTGGCAGTGATACTGTTATAGTTGGTGCTGATGGTCTTCTGAGGTCAGCCAGTATCCCAAAAACCAGTGCTGTACCTCAGCCTGGGATTCTGTTCGGCTTGCACAGGGTAACAGGGTGGAGAAGCTGAAGCTGAGGGCCACAGCACTGATCCCAGGGCTGGAGCCCCTCTGGAGCCAGGCTGGGAGAGCTGGGGGTGCTCAGCTGGAGAGGAGAAGGCTCCAGGGAGAGCTCAGAGCCCCTTGCAGGGCCTGAAGGGGCTCCGGGAGAGCTGGAGAGGGACTGGGGACAAGGGCTGGAGGGACAGGACACAGGGAATGGTTTCCCAGTGCCAGAGGGCAGGGCTGGATGGGATCTTGGGAAGGAATTGCTCCCTGGGAGGGTGGGGAGGGGCTGGGATGGAATTCCCAGAGCAGCTGTGGCTGCCCCTGGATCCCTGGCAGTGCCCAAGGCCAGGCTGGACATTGGGGCTGGGAGCAGCCTGGGACAGTGGGAGGTGTCCCTGCCATGGCAGGGGTGGAAGTGGGTGATCTTTAAGGTCTCTCCCAACCCAAACCATCCCATGCTTCCATGACCTTCCCTTCTTCCCCATTCCTGTGACCTCTCTCGCTGTGCCACAGCCACCTCCAGCAGTGATGTTGTCCCTGTGCTTCCTGGCTCCATCCCCAGGGAACAGCCGGGACACCAGGCCCTGGGAACAGCTGGGAGCAGCAGCTCCTGCTGTGCCAAAGCCGCTCTGTGCCCCGGGGTTGCAGAGCCGGGTGGGGAATTCTCCAGCTGCAGGAATGTGTGCTCTCCATGAACTGTCACCCGAGGAGCTGCTGCTCCCCCGATTCGGGATTTCATCATCTGTCTGCAGCACACAGCCCCTTCCCGAGCTGGCATCTGTCACCAGGCCGATAAATCAGCTGCCTCCCAGCGTTGCTGCGACTCGTCACCTTCACACCTCTCTCATTACGCCATTAACCCAGGGCAGATCCTCCCTCCTGCCGAGCTCATCCCTCCGACATCCCCGGCCCGGGCTCTGCTGCTTCATGTCCAGGCAGCCACAGCACAGCAGGCATTTGCTGCTGCCTGCAGTTCCCCGTGCACAGCAGCCCCGGTGGCTGCCTCCGAATTCCGCAGCTTTGAGCCCCGAAACACGGGGATTTGAACAAAAAGCAGGGCAGGGGATGCCCGAGCCGGGGCTGAGCCCCCAGAGCATTTCCAGCCTCTCCTGGGTCCTAACTCCTGTTCCAGGAGCAACCTGGGATAGTGGAAGGTGTCCCTGCACATGCTGGGTGATCAATTTAGAAAGTTTGGCAATTTCCGTGGCAGAGGGATGAGGATTTTTGAGGAGGGAGAAGTGGATGGGTTTTAAGGTTCCTTCCAGCCTGGCAGGGCAGATGTTGACAGTGAGCTCCAGAGCTGCTCCTGGTGCAGTCCTGTCCCTCCTGCTGTGCACAGAGAACACCTTGAGTCCTTCAGGGAGCGTGGCGAGAGCTCCCAGACTGTGCCGGAGCTTCCAGGGCACTCAGGGAAAGTTGACTTTCTGTGCCTGCCACACCACGTCAGAGCAAAGCTGAGTTTGGAAAGAATTTTCTGAAATGAGCTTTGCTCAGTGGACAGACCTTCAAAGGCCACAGAGGGCTACAAAGGGTTTGGTTCTCGCATCCAGCACTTCAGAGGAACCTGGGTTTGGAGTGCCCTGACAGACCCCTCTGAAGGCACATCCCCACCTCTGGATGCTCCTCCCCCTGTCAGACAGACTGTTGGTCATTTTTTTGCTGTGGATGGTCTTTCAGACACTTCCCTCTTGTCCAGACTCTTGGGCCCTCCTTGTTGCAGGCTCCTGAAAAAGTCTTGGATTCTGAAGAGCAATAACTGCCCTCTGGCACTGGGAAGCCATTCCCTGTGTCCTGTCCCTCCAGCCCTTGTCCCCAGTCCCTCTCCAGCTCTCCTGGAGCCCCTTTAGGCCCTGCAAGGGGCTCTGAGCTCTCCCTGGAGCCTTCTCGTCTGACACCTCTCCTCTCTGCACTCAATTTCCCCCCATCCTTTCACAGGCGATGAAACTCCAGGAACGAGGTCTCCTGCTCGGGTCATTCCAGCGCAAACTTTGAGTTCCAACACCCTCCCCCTCTGCTGGGACTGCCAAGGGGAGGATGAGCCCCTGTGCCACTCAATAGGACAGGGGGAAATGGCTTTGAGCTGGAAGAGGGTGGGATTAGATACCCGGGGATAAATCCTTCCCTGTGAGGGTGGGCAGGCCCTGGCACAGGGTGCCCAGAGCAGCTGTGGCTGCCCCTGGATCCCTGGCAGTGTCCAAGGCCAGGCTGGACATTGGGGCTGGGAGCAGCCTGGGACAGTGGGAGGTGTCCCTGCCATGGCAGGGGTGGCACCGGATGGGCTTTGAGGTCCCTTCCAACCCAACCCATTCCATGATTCCATGAATTTCCACCATAAATCAGCTCCAAGGAGTGACAGCACCCAATTACCTTCAATTTGCAACCCGATCATGCACGGCCTTCCCCAAACTTCATCGTTAGCAGCTGCTCAAACATCCCCTCACCCGACTGACTTCTCCTCGCTGCCTCCAACCCTGTGGGGACCAATTTGCCGCCATCCACCCATCCAACCTTGCCCTGCACCTGCAAACACCTTCTGCCACCT
>JACSVZ010000024.1:1529635-1662135 GCA_014706295.1 Lycocorax pyrrhopterus obiensis
CTCTTTAACTTCTGCCTTGTTCTCTGCAGGAATTTCTGTCTCTGACTGATTTTTGCAGCTCCCTCGCCCCAACTTACCCCACACATCTCCCCTGTGAAAATGTCATCTAGAAGGAGAGCCCAGGAATGGATTTAAGCTGCTGAATTCCAGACTTCCAAACTTGAAGATTGAAGCTTGAAGTCACTTCGTGTGCTGGAATCTGCTCTGGTTCCCATTGCTGGGCCTGGGCCTGGAGCACCTCGAGAGCTGCAGGAAGGGGGTTTTGTGCCTGTCCCACCGGGCTTGTCCCAGCTGGAACCAGCCCTGTTGCACAAGCTGCTCTCCTGCACTTGCTGCAGAGGCTGGGGCTCAGAAAGCACCGCGAGCCGGGAGACAGCTCCAGGTGGTGATTAATTGCATGACACCTATTGTAATTATGAATTCCAGGTCACTCATCATGCTGGAAAGCTGAAGGAGCTCAGCCATCAGGGTGGAGTAAAGGCAGACATCGCTGTTAAAGTGTTCCAATGAACACTCAACACACAAGGAATGTCTCCACGGGGCTGTTTAAACATACTCTGCACTTTGCTTTTCTTGCCTCTTGGGCACGCAAATTGTGTGATCAGGCAGGCACAGGGGACTGACTGTAATTGTCATTAACCTCATTAAAAAACTCCTTTCCTGACTGCAAATATTCCCTTTTCCATCCACAGAGAAAGGGTGAAACATCCTCCAGGTAGCGAGGAAAGGAGCAGGAGGAGTCGGGAGCCTTTGGAGTCCTGACATTTTTGAAAATCCTCAGCAGATTTCTCGGTGTGGGAGAGCTGCAAGTTTTCAGCAGGGTTTGTTTCTCTCTGCAGGAGCTCCCAGAGCAGCATGGAAAGGTGTCATCGGGAGCACATTTATTATTTTGTTATGATTTTAAAATCACTGTAAAGCCAGAGCAGGTCTATGGCCTGTGGCAGTCACCAGCAGAAGGCGGTGCTGTGAGGAACCAGGTCTGGCTGCTCCTGAAGGGTTTATCCAGGTCTAACAGAGCAGCAGAGCCCTGCATTGTCGCTGTTGTGCAGAGGACGGAGAGAAAGCGACATAGACACGATCCAGGAAAGAAATGGGACTCTTTATTAATTTACAAATTCGCTTATGTATCTTAGTGGAATACTTGCATGGCATAAGGTCATTAGTCCTTCAACCAACCACCTCTCAGGATGATGGGCTGAACCCTACAACACCTATTTCAAAATATTTCTCTAGTCAGTATCATAACAATACTTCATAACAATCTTGCACCTGCAAGATAAAAAAATTAGTTTACAAAAAACCTCTAACTGTTTTCAGCCAGCACCCATGTGAAAGCAAGACTTTCACACATACGCTGTGAAAAGCTGGAAAATCTCTCCGTAGCCAAGCCTTCAGCATCCACACTGCGTGAAGCTGAATGTGCTGATCACACATCCACACATTCCCAATATTCCCAGTTTATCCGGTGCCTCCCTGGATTTAATTAAACCTTGCACATCTTGCCTCCCCCTGCTTTTATCTGGCTCAAAGCCCGGTCACCGCTGTAAACTCAATGACATTTGTGTTCCAGGGTCGGGATCACCTCACCCTGAAGACAGGCAGCTCAGGGCATTTCAAAGCCTCTGGAGACATTCATTTGGGTTGTTCTCTTCCAGACCCCTCAGATCACACCCCTCTGTCCCTGCCCTGGAGTTCCCTGCCTGACAGACATCCCAGGGCATCCCAGCGGTGCCAGAATCCCAGGAGCACCGAACATGCCCTGATCAGGGGCTCCTGAGAGCTCCAGTTAAAGAGCAAAGCCCTGCAGAAAGGAACAGGAATTTCTTCCATTCCTGTCCTTCCCCTTTCCTGTCTCACAGCCACTCCTGGCCACTGGAATTCAAATCCTCAGGTGGGAAAGTGCCACCAGGTCCTACAGGACAGTTCTGCTGGCTTCGTCCCTTCTGCCTGCAGAGCAGAACTGAGATAATCCATCCCTGTGGAAAAGAACTGGGATAATCCAGCCCTGGAGAACGGAACTGGAAAATCCAGCCCTGGGAACAGAACTGGGATAATCCAGCCCTGGAGAACTGGGATAATCCATCCCTGGAGAAGAGAACCGGGATAATCCATCCCTGTGG
The DNA here is from genome assembly GCA_014706295.1 of Lycocorax pyrrhopterus obiensis. Classification (NCBI taxonomy): domain Eukaryota; kingdom Metazoa; phylum Chordata; class Aves; order Passeriformes; family Paradisaeidae; genus Lycocorax; species Lycocorax pyrrhopterus. The sequence goes on from JACSVZ010000024.1 coordinate 1,531,756, forward strand.
AACAGAACTGGGATAATCCATCCCTGTGGAAAAGAACTGGGATAATCCATCCTTGGGAACAGAACTGGAATAATCCATCCCTGCAGAGCAGAACTGGAAAATCCATCCCTGGAGAAGAGAACTGGGAAATCCATCCCTGGGAACAGAACTGGAAAATCCATTCCTGGAGAAAAGAACTGGGATAATCCATCCCTGGGAACAGAACTGGAAAATCCATTCCTGGAGAAAAGAACTGGATAATCCATTCCTTGAAAAGGAACTGGAAAATCCATCCCTGCAGAGCAGAACTAGGATAATCCATCACTGGGAACAGAACTGGATAATCCATCCCTGGAGAAAAGAACTGGAGAATCCATCCCTGTGGAAGAGAACTGGGATAATCCATCCCTGTGGAAGAGAACTGGAAAATCCATCCCTGTGGAAGAGAACTGAGATAATCCACTCCTATGGAAAAGAACTGGGATAATCCATCCCTGCACTGCAGAACTGGGATAATCCAGCCCTGGGAACAGAACTGGATAATCCAGCCCTGGGAGCAGAACTGGAATAATCCAGCCCTGGAGAACTGGGATAATCCATCCCTGCAGAGCAGAACTGGAAAATCCATCCCTGGAGAAAAGAACTGGATAATCCACCCCTGCAGAGCAGAACTGGGATAATCCATCCCTGTAGAGCAGAACTGGATAACCCATCCCTGTGGAACAGAACCGGACACTCCATCCCTGGGAACAGAACCGGACACTCCATCCCTGCAGCTCACCAGGGTGCCAGGCGAGTATCCACCTCATCACCCCAGGCTGGCCCCTGGCACAGGGCAGTGCCCTGCCATGGGCACAGACCCCTGCTGGGCCACAGCCTGGCTCTCCTGGATGCCACAGCTGGTCCTTGCCAAGGCCACCTGCCCCCTCCCACCTCCCTGGGAAGGATGGAGCCAGCACACCCCAGGATCTTCCCCTCCCGGTGGGACCCCGCCTTCCCTCCCAGGGACATCTTCACCACCTCATGTTTGTGGTGTGGGCAGGCAGGGGCAGCAATGCCAACGCCTGGGGCCTGTCTGAGAGGGACACTGGGATCCCTGGGAGCCTCAGGATGGGGAAAACACGGGAAGATCCCCACTGTGACCCTGGCGGTGTGTTCGGACAGTCCACAGCCAGACACGGAGCAGGACAGGTCTGTTACCAGCAAACCCCGCACACATTCGTGGCTTTGTGCTCCTCTCTTCAGGGCTGCGTTTCAGGACTGGCTGGCACTCACTGAGGTCCTTTCTGCTGCTGAAACCCCACAGCCAGCTCGAGCAAGAAGTGCCACCTCCCCTGGGACAGTACAGAAGGGACAGCGCAGAGCTGGGGTGGCTGCGGGGAAACCAACTGGGACCTTGCAGAGCGAATCTGGATTGTCAGTGACAGCCCAATAACAAAGCCATCCCAAGCCCTGAGGGCTGCCCAGCTGTCCCAGCCAGAAAGCAGCCAAAAGGGAATTCAAGAGCTGCCTCAGGAGAGGCCTGGATGCTGCAAATGAACTTCAGGATACTCTCCACAGAGCTGATTTTAAGCCAAAATAAGGAGAAACTGGGATCTGGGGGACGCCTTCAAATTGTTCGTGTTGTTTAGTAGCCTTAAAAAACAGTAATAAAAAAATCGTTGAAAAAAATGTTGGAATTGTTGAAAAATTTGTTGAAAAATTTGTTGAAATTGTCAAAAAACTTGTTGAAATTTCCCAACCACCACTGTTTGTGCAGGACTCTCTCCTGAGCCCCTGGCCATCCTCAGCACCTTTGGAACCCCACGGACAATGCTCCCAATTCACTCTGTGTCAGCCCAAAACCCCACAGAGCTGGAAAAACTCTGCCCCTTTGCCTTCCGAGTGTCCAGACCGTGGTTCTCACCCTTTTTCACTGTGTGAAACATCTCCTGCACCTCGCTGAGGCCCTCCCCGTCAGCAGCGAGCTGTGATTTATTACAGCTGATGCACTGAGCCGGGGGAGGCCGGGGGGGCACTGAGAATCCCAAAGGAAGCCTCACTTGACAATGTCTCTTTCCTACACTTCCTCACAGCGGCTCCGTGGGGGATGACCAACGCTGGAAAAATGTTGCTCGCGTCCCGGGACAAGAATTATGATTATTTGCTGGGCTGCCATCCACCGTGGGGAATTCTGGCTCGTGACATCACCCCATTGTTCCTGCTGGTGCCAAGAGCACGCCGGGATCCCGACTGCTCCACAGTTAAAGGCCCTTCCTGTTTGCTCACTCCTTGTTTCCAAACAGTGCCGCTCGTGAGGGCTGCACGGGATGTCTCCTGTCCTGGGCTGCTTTGTCCCCTTTCGTCATGTCTGCCTGGAACTCCTCACAGTGACATGAACAATGTACTCCTGCAGTCAGAAACAAAAGGGAAAAAATAACTGCGGGAGGCAAAGCCCATCTCTGGCGTTTAGGACCCTGTGCACGCCTTTGTTCCTTCTTTGGGAGCCGTGTTTGTGCAGCTCGGCCCGGCCCTCCTCCAGCCCTGTTGTTTTCCTTCGTGATTTTAGTGCGGTGATAATGCCAGGAGGGTTGGCCTTGGGAAGCCAGCTCCTGATCCTTATCGGGGGAACGGGGACAGTGGCAGGAGCTGGGCAGGTTCTCCGTGCTCAGGAGGTCAAGGAGAAGCCCAGATCCCAGTGCAGGGTGATCGCCCAGCCCACAGCATGAGGGGATCGAACATCCGTGGGTTTGGGGCACCAAAATGTAAGAGCTAAAGGTATTTGAGGGTGCCCAAAGATGGTGAAGGGTCTGGAGGGGCAACACAAGGAGCAGCGGAGGGCACTTGGTGTGTCCAGCTGGAGCAGAGGACACTGAGGGCAGAGCTCAGCGGGGGCTGCAGCTCCTCCCGAGGGGCAGCTCCGATCTCTGCTCCCTGGGACAGGGACAGGAGCCAGGGAACGGCTGGAGCTGGGCCAGGGCAGGCTCAGGCTGGAGCTCAGGGAAAGGTTCTTCCCCCAGAGGGTGCTGGGCACTGCTCAGGCTCCCCAGGGAATGGGCACGGCCCCGAGGCTGCCAGAGCTCCAGGAGCGTTTGGGCAGCGCTGCCAGGGATGCCCAGGGTGGGATTTGGGGTGTCCGGGCAGGGCCTGGGGCTGGGCTGGATGATCTTTGGGGTCCCTTCAGCTCAGGATATTCCATGATTCAGCCTAAACCAAGCAGGTGCTCTTGGAACCACATAGACACCAGAACAGCCACTGGATCATGGAATCTCTGAGGTTGGAAAAAACCTCCAAGATCATTGAGTCCCAGCCGCTCTGTGGGGACGTTCGATGCTGAAGCAGCTGCTTCACCTTCTGTCCGGACATTCTCCCACACAAACCCCAAAGGCAAAACAACGTTTTCAGGTATTGTTTTTCCACAGGAACTCTTCAGCTCTGGACAGAGCTCTCCGAGCTGGGTCAGTTCAAAGCCAATCCAGCGCCAACCCCACCTCTTCTCCACAGGGTTCCTCCATCCCTGCAAGAAACACAGGCACTCATCCCTAGCCCCACATCCTCTGGGATCTTTGAAGCTCTGGTGCCAAACATCCCAAGGTGTGCTGGTCAGGTTGGCGCCTGCTCAGCACAGGAGGATTTTTCCTGGAGAAAAAAAGGAATTCAGGCTCCCTTCAGCCAGCATGGATGAACACGAGCGTGTAACATTTGCTCCATTTTCTGTGGCAGTGTCAGCCTGGTGGGATTTACGGGAAATGAAGACAACGACTGAGAGATCTCTGGATGAAAGGCCTGGTTTGTAAAGATGTTTTTGCACCTGGCGTGGCAGGCAGACAGCAGCAGACAGCTGGGCACTTGCAGCCACACACGGATTGCAGGCAGGTACGTGGAGCTCCAGGTGCTTCTCGGAAACGTGAGCTGGGTGACAGAGCCCCGGCCACAAAAGGTGGAGGAAATTCCTTGAACCCAGATGCCCAAATCCTCGGGTTAACTTGAGACTCTCATTCCTTGCCCGAGGCACGAGGTCTGTGTGTGACAGGGCTGATCCCTTCAGCAAACCAACCCCGCGGAGTGGCAGCGCTGTGGCTCTGTCCCAGCCCTCACCCCTTCAAAGACAGCGCCCTTTTTGTATAAAATGATGTCATTGAGTCGCCAGCCTTCCCTCGGGGTGAGCAAACACGGCTGCGTTGCCTTCCCCACGTCGAGGGGATCGTCTTTCACCCCGCAGTGACCAGGACGAGGAGCGCAGGAACGGGAGCCAAGGCAGATTTGTTGTATCACTGGGCTGGAATCTGGAATGTCACACAGAACCCGGGTGCTGACATAACTCTGAAACTTGGCACAGCTGGAGCATGGGCAGCCACAGGTAAGGCTGCTTTTGTGTTTCCCTGTTTTCTTTGGGATAATTGTTGCGCTGGTGCAGAGGTTAAACACTTCCCTCTGTTTGCTTTATTTTATGAGCTCCGTCTTTATTCTCTTCTAAATTTATCATTTGCGCTCTTCCTGATTTTCTCTGCCTGACACATCCTCGGCTCTGTTATTCTCATGGTGTGCCCACACGTACATTTTTCATCTGCTCTGGCCTCTGTGCCCCTCATCCATGCCCTCTGTAAATGTCTGTGCTCTCCTGTGCAGGTTTTTTTGCTCCCGCTGTTTTTCCCTGCACGCATCCCCTGTGTGCACTTTGCACGAGCACAGAGAGGAATTCCCACTGCTGCTTGGACCCAGGGGATGTCAAATCCTCCTGCAGGACTGCAGTCATCACCTGTTTTCCTTCCACGAGCTGCTGTGAGCAGAAACTCTGGCTCAGGAGCCTTTTTCCTCACTCTCCCTCCCTGCAGTTTTCCTTATTTCCCTTTCCTTTCCCCCACGCACGTGTTCCTGTGCATGAGACCTCACACTGGCTGTAATCGCCACCACCTTGCATCTGCCCATGACAACAGGGCCATAAAAATCAGAACTGCTCATGGTAAACAAATAAAATACACTCCCTTTCCCAAGAACCCCTTGCAAAAGGCAAATGCGGTGATTTCGCTTTTCTAAACCGCTCGCGGGATTTGCCCAAGGTTTGCCATGCCTGGAGCTGCCATTCCAAGCTGGAATGGTGGTCCCAGGGAATTCAGGGTGCCTGGAAGCTGTGATCCATCCCCGGCATGTTCAGGACTCAACACTTCCCCAGGAGCAGGAGGAATTTCCTGCTTCTGCCTGACACACGACGAGCAAGGTGAAGGGCTTTGACTCCTCCTCGTGCATGCCAGGAGGTGACTCTGCTTCGCATGATTCGCATCCTAAAAATGTGCAGATGATGTCGAATGCGCCACACGAATGCTGAAGCAAAATTAGACAGAGCTCGGGCAGATTTATTGCAAGAAATTTTAATTGCTCAAAGTAGCAAAAGTCTTTAAATTGATTTAGAGGAAAAAAAAAGAGAGAGAGAAAGCCGAGACTGTCATTGCAGCAATTTCAAGCGAGTTCATCAATTTACATTTTTATTAAAATAAAGTTGGTCAAATTAAGACATTTCAAGTGAAAACTTGACTTTGATCTTGAATTCTGCCCAGTTTGTGCAGGTTAAAGCATCCCCGGGGCCGGGGGAGGTGCGGGGGGCCGGGGGGGCTCGCAGGGGGCCTGCAAACCCCCCTCTGCTCGCTGCCTTCACCCGCAGCCCGGCCCCGCTCGGGACCCTTCAGGCACGCCCCGCACACGCTCCCCCCACGCCGCATCCCGGCACCGGAGACTTTTCCCACTCCCAGCACTTTCTCCCCGGAGCTCCCCGTCCCCTCCAGCAGAGGAACCCGAGGAGCCCAGCGCATCCCGGGGAGGAGCGGGGGGTCCGCGCCCGCCCCACGCGAGCCCGGCGTTCCCCGGGGGCGGAGCGGGTGACGCGCCGGGCCGGGGCTATAAAGCACCTGCCGGGCGCCCGGCGGCTCCAGACGCAGCGCGGCGGCTCCGCTGGAAGAGCCGGGACGGCAGCGAAAGGAGGAAAAGCCCTGGAGAAGCCCCAAAGCCGCCAGCGCAGAGCCGCGGTCATGGGCAGCCACCCCGCCGTGCTGCTGGCGCTCGCCCTCTGCGCCCTGCTGGAAGCCGGTGAGCCCCGGGCTGGAGGGGGGCTCGGTGCCCCGGGGGTGCCCGCACGGGAGGGGGGACCCCCTGCACCGCTCGGCGCGGGGAGAAGGGCCTGGGGTGCCCGAGAGTGCCCCGGGGTGTGCGCGGGGGCTGCGGGCGCTATGCGGGTCCCTCGCTCCGCGGAGTCCCCGGTCCCTGAGGAGCCGCAGCCGCATCGCGCTCCGGCCGAGCCGCGGGCACGGGGACATCGCCGCGATCCTCAGAGGGGACACACGGACGGGCCGCTCATCCCTCCCTCCTTGTGCTGCAGGTCTGGGCCATCCCCCGCCCGAGTCCCACCTGGCCGCGCCGCCGAGAACCAAGCGATGTTCCTGCAACAGCTGGCTGGATAAGGAATGCATCTACTTCTGTCACCTGGACATCATCTGGGTCAACACACCTGGGTGAGCAGGAGCGCAGCGCTCGGGGGCGGCTCCGCTGATGGGCAGCGGCTGTACCTTCTGCTGGAGGGGGTGGGAAAGGGTCCCAGTGCTGCGAGGCTCTGGCAGCACCTGCTCCAGGGTTCAGCCTGGACAGGGACAAGCTGTGCTGCTGCTGCTGCTCAAGGTGTTTGTCCAACCCGCAGCGATCGGGGTGAAAGCACAGGGCACTGCTTTCCTCCCGGGCTCGGCTTTTCCTGAGGTTTGTACCTCTGCGAGCCCAGAGCAACACCGGGATGTTGTGGCTGCAAGTCAGAAAAGGTCCTCTCCCCGCTCGCCAACTGTAACCCTGCTGCTGCCTGCCAGTATTGTTAATGAGGCAGCGCTGGGCTGGCACTGCGGGCCCGCGGCTGCCAAGTCCTGCCCTCAGGAATGCTCCAGCAGCTTTCCCAGCGCTTTCAGACCAATGGCCATCGCACTGGAGCACAACACACGCGCTCAGGTGTGGTTATGATCGTGCTCAGGTGTGGTTATGATCGTGCTCGCTGACATGCATTTACAACTCACTGCTTGCTCAGGGAATAGTTGCAGTCCCTGCCAATCCCGGAGCCTCTGGGAGAGGAGATTGCCATCAGAGATGGAGCGGGAAGCGCTCACAGCTCTGGGAGCAGGCTGGGAGCATGAGAACCTGCTCTGGCCCCGAGACACCTCGGGCTGTGCAGTGTCCTATGTGTTAAACCCTCGGGGAGGGAGAGCACTGACCCCTCAGCCGCGCTGGGGAACGGGGCTGCCGGCCTGGGCCGGCCGTGCTCCTCAGGGGCTGTGCCACCCGTGTGAGCTGCCAGCTTGCCCAGCCCATGTGGCAGCCCTTGTACGGGCACCCGGGCTGCTGCGAGGAGAGAAAACTCCCGTTCCCAGCCAGCACAGAGCGGCGATCCCCCGGGACGGAGGGGTGGGGAAAACAGGTGGGGGGAGAGGAGCTGGAGCTGCAAGGCTCAGACCTATCAGTGACCTTTTCACCTAATGTCTATAGATGAGTCTTTTATTATCCTGGCACTGGCTTGGCTGCCTCCCAGGACCCTGTTATAAACCTGTTGGCCAATAAAAGGTTGGTGGCAAAGCTGAATTCCTTTGTTTTTCCCAGGCACACCGCTCCCTATGGCTTGGGCAGCCCGCCAAGGCGGCGCAAGAGAGCCGCGGGCAGGTGCGAGTGCTCGCACTCCAGGGACAGCGTCTGTGCCACCTTCTGCCAGGGGAAGCCAGGGTAAGCGCTGCGGATGTCCCCGGGGGCTGCTCAGCCGGGATGAGGGACAGGCAGCGCTCAGGAGCTGCGGTGTCCGCACAGCCTCCCTGGGGACGGCTCTGTGCCAACAGCTGGCACTTGTCTGGTGGCTTTTCCCTCCCCTCCCGAGAGCCCTGGCAGTGTCACCGCGTGGTTTGGGTGTACAGCGGTCCCTTTAGCAGCTGAGAGGCAGCAATGTCACCTCCATCCCTGCTGCTGCCGGGAGGCTGGGGAAGCACCGGGTGTGCTGGTGGGAAGGGGGAGCTGGCAGCACCCTGGGAACGGGGACAAGTGGGGGTGTGGATTTTTTGGGACATCAGTATCCCCTGCTCAGAAGGGGGAGCTGGCAGCACCCTGGGAACGGGGACAAGTGAGGATGTGGATTTTTTGGGACATCAGTGTCCCCTGCTCAGGAGGGAGAGCTGGCAGCACCCTGGGAGTGGGACAAGCAGGGGTGTGGATTTTTTGAGACACTGATGTCCCCTGCTCAGGAGGGAGAGCTGGCAGCACCCTGGGAATGGGGACAAGTGAGGGTGTGGATTTTTTGGGACACCAATGTCCCCTTCATGGCTCAGAGGGGAGCAAAGCAGGACTGCTCTGAGCTGGGACTCAGCAGCCAAATGTCCCCTGTGGCCACCTCTGTTCATGGTGCACGTGGGGTCTCAGTTCAGCTTCAGCAGCGCTGCTGAGGGGAGGTGGGAGCAAAGCCGCTGTGGATATCTGTCATTAATCCCACAGCCAGGCAATAGCTACAGTCCCCGATCATTAAATATATGAATATTAAATACAGAGCAGCTCTGGCAGAAGGGAACAGCAGTCAGAGTGAGCCGTGAATAGCTCCCAAATAGCTGCAATTAACCCTTCAAAGCCGTGCATTCAGCTGTCTGTCACAGGGGCAGGGCTCCCCCTGTGCTCCCCGCAGCCTGGCTGTGGTCGCTCAGGCTTCTCCTCTTGCTCTTTAGGTACCTCCAGAGTCTGAAGCTCCCCGTGAGCTCTGGAGCACCAGCGAGGTCTCTGCAGAGCGGTGCCACGAGGCCTCCCCATCCTGGGCTGCTGAGAGCTGTCAGGTGAGCAGGGCACCTAAACCCACTCTGAACACCCCCCATGAGCACTTGAAGATGTGTGGTTGTGGCCCCAGGCTGCAGTTACCTCCTGGATCTGACCTCCTGCCACCTGCCTGCCTCCTCCTGCCTCCTTTAAATGGGGACACTGTTGAGGACTTGGCTGTTTCTGCTCTCTGTGGCGCTGAGGGCTCCGGCTGAGGGAGCCAGGGCTGCCTGTGCCCTCCCCAAAGCAGAGGGATGTCACATCGAATGGAATTCTTGGTTGGAGTGGGGAGTTCCTCTGGTGTGGGACAGGCAGATGGGTGGTGTGGGGAAGGAGGAAGGGGGATGGCACCGTGTAGGAAGATAATTTATTGGGCAGCAACTTTGGACCAAAGGACAGAACTTTTCTAACCCCTCATCAGGGAATTGTGGGGATAAACAACTCCAGGAGTGTAACTGAGCTAAGGGGAGATGGCAAATGAATGAATGGGTGGCAGTTCAGTCAGAGGCAATGGGAATGCTTTCTGATGGGCAGATCTGGGGGAGCAGCACTTTGGGTCATCCTTGAATCCTCTGACGCCTTGTTGGGCTTGATGGAGCTCCGCTGTGGCTCGAAATTCCTGCTCTTCCCTCCCCATCTCCTGCCTCCCAGCAAATCGTGGTGAGGGGCAGATAAACGTCACAATATGGGGTATTGAGGAGGGGGCAGATGGGCTGGAGAGTGACCCCGGTGTCCCTTCTGTTCCCAGGGACCTCAGGGTGTCCAGCCCGCGCTCCGGCAAACACCAGCAGCGCTCCCGGAGGGACACACAGCCACCGGCACTGCCTTGGGAGAAAAACATCTGGAAGAAGAAAAGATAAGAGAGAGGTGCACACCAAGCTCACCAGAAGAATTTGGAGTCCTGTGGGTGCCACCAGCTCCGCTGTCGGTTGTTAGAGCTGAAGGGAAGGCCGTGAGTGGAGGGGAAGGAAGTGGAAGTCTCCGTGTTCCTGCTGCATGAACCAGCACTCAAGGGACTGCTGTCAAGGGAAAACTGCCTCCGTGCAGTCCGAGAAGTGTCCTGGAGCTGAATTGTGCCTTTTTGGATCAGGCAAGGGCCGTGCTGGAGCAGCACCAGCTGGGCTCTGCCCTGGAGCCCTCGGCAGAGGCTCAGCCCACGCTCGGTGGGTGAATCACAGCCAGGGGGTTCTGGGCAGTGCCGGACGAGGCAGCACCGAGCCCCTGTCGGTGGCCTGGGTTGAGTCTGGGCCTGGGCCCAGTCTGGCCCCATCCAGAGGGGTTTGGCTGCTTGCTGCAGTCAGGGATGAGCTGCCCCCAGCCTGAGCCCACCTTTGCACTATTCCCTTGGCAGTCAGTGCCTGTGGACGAGACTCCCGTGGTGAAACAGCTCCCAGTTTGTATTAAAAGTTTCTGTCATCAGCCTCTGGAGCCAGCTGTGCAGTCAGTGGCACTCGCTGGCTGAGAAGTCACTGGGGTGCATTTTGAGGGTCTGGCTGCAGCTGAGGTGGAGGATCAGTCACCCCAGGGCTGGCACCAAACCCGGGCGTGCCCCTGCCAGAGGGCACAGGGGAGGGAGGGCAGGCTGCTGTGGGGCTGGGTTTGTGCAGGAGCCCCCACAGCCGGGGCAGGGTGAGCAGAGCTCTGGTGTGGATCAGTGACTCCATCTCATCTCCCTGGACACATCCTGAGTGAGGGCTCCCAGCTCCTCATTATCCCAACTTTCTCCCAGCTCTGCCTGGAGGGAAAAGCTCAGGGCGGGAGGTTTGGGTGGTGGGGAGAGGGCACCCAAAGCCTGGCTTGCTGCTTGGCTTAGGTCTGGACAATAAGTGACCAGTCCTGGGTAGCAGGTCACCATGGGAGGGGAACCTGGGTGGGGAATGCCTCGGGTGAGGGGCAGCCAGGTAGGAGTGATGTGGAGGGAAGGACTGGCCGGAAGAGGGGGTGGAACTGGATGATTTTAAGGTCCCTTCCAACCCAAACCCTCTATGATTCTGTAAGAGAGCACAGCCCTGTCTGAGCTTAGGCTCAGGTTTAAACCCAGATCTGCTGGCCCAGGGGGGAGGCAAGGAAAAATCTGGGGGAAAACACTGAGCCCAAGGCCTGGAAACCAACCTTGCGGGCAAACTGAGGCTCAGGGCTCCGGAGCTACGGCACAAATGCACTTTTATTCCTGGGCAGACTGAGCTCTGCAGGAGCTGCCACTGGGCAGGGCAGGTAAAGAACGCCCTGGAGCCACTGCTGGGTCCCTCTGCTGCCCACGCCAGGAGTACACAGGAGTTTTGGAAAGGCTGCTTGAAGTTGGTGGTGGACCAAAACCTGTGGCTGTTGCAAGCGTCGTCCCGATGGACAAGAAAAATAATTCCTTGATTTTGCTTTAAGCCCCGGAGCGGGATAAAATGAGACCAATTGATTGTATCGTGAACGAAACAGCAGATTAATCATTTGGTCCCCAAAGCTGCAGAGAATCTGTTTTTATGTTTGACCTTCTGAAGGTTGGAGTCATTCTAAAATACCAAAGAAAAAAAAAAAAGAGAAAATCCTCAAAGGATTTGTTCCAGAGGAAACTTTGCACATGGTTTAATGTGAGTAATTTAAAATAAAACTCCTGCTGTAAAGTACTCTGTCAATCTCCTCGTGTGTGCAATGTCCCATCCCTAAGTGACTTACTGCACACCTGCCACATGTAGCATCCTGAAATCTGTATATTTATTTAAATCTATTGATTTTTTTTTCGACAGTAATTGTCAAGATATAATTTGTAATAAATAATGACAACGGTCAGTGGCACTTTCCCTTCCTTATTTGGTGGCTGGGCGGCGGTGGGTGAAGTGAAAGGAATCCAGATGGCCAAAAGAAATGGGAAGGAGGAGGCTGGGAATGGTCCTGGGCACATTTCAGTTCAAAGTGAACCCATCTAGAATTCATCTGCCTGATTTAAACATTCCTCAACGCCAACACCTTCTTCCTTCCTGGATTTCTCTGGGAAGAGGGATGGGAAATCATCCCCAGGTTGTTGTGGGTATGGGACCAGTTTGGATCCTTGTGCCGAGGGATCCTGGTGGGGTTTGCCCGGGGTTGAGTCCAATCCTTCCCCATCCCTTTGGCTGCGGGGTCAGCAGGGCAGGGACAGAGCTTCAGATCTGGGAATGGCTCTGTGGTATTATTGTTATTATTAATAATAATGATTTTAAGTGCAGTTCAAACGGATGATGTGACGATGCTGAAGGGTCAGGAGGGGCCCCATCCTCTCCTATTCCCTGATTTTCCCGGCTGAGCTGCATCTCCCACGGCCCAGCCTCCACCCCACGGCTTGGTGTGAAACCCAGAGTCCTTCAGATGTTTCTGTGACAACGAATTGTTGTTCCTGTGACTTTAATTAACGATGAAAAGGACCTGGAATTACAGGTAAAAGGGGGGAAAAGGTACCTTGAAACACTGCAAAGTCCCTGTGTAAAATGTACAACATCCGAGGTGAAATTCTCCCCTCTTCTGCTCACCCTAACCCCAGAACAGGCCTGGAATTTCGCCCGTCTGGGTTCATTTCCGTGGTGTCCCGCTGGGGCTGATTTCGGTGCTGTGAATGAGGGAAATGAGGGCTCTGTGCATTTCCCAGGAAAGATTTCCCCACCCTCTGCCATGTCCACTGAGCCAGCCCCGGGCCCAGCTCTTGATTTGTCTCCCTGAAGTCCCACAGGAAATACAACCTTGGTCTCAGAGGGAAAATATCCCTGTTTGGGATGCTCAGAGGCACCAGGGGAGCACCACATTTTGGGCAGTGGGACCACAGGAGATGCTCTCCAGCTCTGCCACAGTGCCTGGGAAAGAGGGAAAACCTGAGCTAATCATGGTGGAGGGGGTTGAGAGGTTTTTGGGGCCTGAAGATGACTTAACAGAGGAAATTTTGACACAGGAATAATGGGAAATATTCCAGGGAGGTTCCCCCACGTTCAAGTGGGGAAACTTTGGACTGGTGAGAACCAGAGAAGGAAAAGCTGCAAAGCGCCCTGATCCCAAAACCTCAGCAGAGCTCCTTGCTGGGATGTCCTACAAAGCCCCTCAGGGCCACCAAGAGCTGAGGGACAACCCTCACAACCCCCACCGTGGGGCCTGGGCTTATGCCAACCTCTGAGCAAAGCCTTTGGGCACAGCTTTAATTACGAGCCCTAATTAGATATCACCCGAGAGAAGAAGATTCTTAAGAGCATCTTAATTAGGGTGAAAAGGGATGAGAGAGGACTGTGCTTATTGGTGAGGTTGTTGAATTCGCTGATAAAGATCAGCTGAAGGAGGCTGAAGGAGGAGTGTTTTATAAATTCTCACAAGTAACAGGAAAGAGCAGAATAATGAAGTTTCATTTAAGTGGAAAATCCAGGGAATCCGGCAACTTCCAAATGCAGTTCTGAGTATAAGTGATGGGGCATCCTTAATAAGATCCGCCTTTTTTCCTATTGACGATTCCCATCAAAATGGACACCTCCTGCCATGCATGACTCTCCCATTTTTCCAGAATTCCTTGAAAAAAGCACTTCTTAAACGGCCCACAGGCAGCAAATTCCCTTCTGCACCATGGGACACTTCTGTCCTCGTCAAGTTGGGCAATATTTTTCTGATGGGACTTTTTTCCTTTTTAATATTTGTTGGGCTGGTTCTGCCTGGGAGAAGCGTTGAGGTAAAACAGGATGAAGTTGGAAGATGAAGCCCCAGGAGCAGCCAACCCTGGGGCTGAGACTGACAGACCCCGGAGATTCTGCGGGTGGAATTTACCACAGAAACGGCTTTTGGTGATTTTGGCTTCTCAGCTCGGGTGGGCAGGGAGAGGGGAGGAGCTGGAGGAGAAAATGCAAATGGTCTCAGTGGGATTAAGGAATCGCATAGTTTATAATTGCATTAATTAGCTGTGCTGGGTAATGAATGAGCTGCAGGTAAGCACATCCTGGATCCCGAAAGGACAAAACCTTTGTCCCCTGTGCTGGGGACAGGGACGGAAGTGCCACTGGCTCAGCCCGTGCTGGGAATTGTCATTCTTGTGGTGCCTCTGGAGCACAGCCTGAAAAACAGGGCATGGACACCCTGCTGAGCGTCTTTCCCTGTGAATTAGTGGGAAAACACCTCAGGTGCTGCATTCCAAGGGAGAGAATGACAAGACTGATCCAAGAGACTTTCCCAAACTCTGGGATCTCTTCTTGCCTGTGGTGGTGTTGTTGTTCTGGCAGCAGCCACAACTCAGAGAGCCCACAGAGGCTGGAAAATCCATCTGGGAGTTGTGAGAGCCCATGGAGGCTGGAAAATCCAACTGGGAATTACGAGAACCCACAGAGGCTGGAAAATCCAATGAGGAGTTGTGAGAACTCACAGAGGCTGGAAAATCCAACTGGGAATTGTGAGAACCCATGGAGGCTGGAAAACCCAACGAGGAGTTGTGAGAGCCCACGGAGGCTGGAAAATCCTCTCCCATCTCCGTCCAAGGACAGGGATGTCCCCCCGCCATCCCCCCTCCTTTCATCCTGACCCCATTAGCCCATCATCTGCAGGACATGGTGCCCAAAGAGTCACCCTGACAGCTTTTTTAGCTTCCATCTCTGAAAATCTCCACGCCTTCGTTTAAGCAGCGAGACCGTGACAGTTCAGAGAAGATCTGGGGTGGGGAATGAGCCTCTCCCGGGGATTTGATGGCGAACCCGAGGTGCTGCTCTGTGACTTTGTTGTTAAAAGGGAATAAACTCCCTCCAGCTCCGTTGCAGGGGGAGGAGGAGGGAGCACACACACGGAGCAATTAAGAAAAAATGTCTTTGACCTTCAGCAACTTAATCAGTTGCCAGTGTTCCTCCTAATAGTGTGCTAATGGTTAAGTTCTTCTGGCTGCCATAAAAAGTGCTATAACTGGAGGCTACAATAAAGTGCTGATCAACCCATCAAGTGAGTCAATCCAAAAGTAGTATCTGTCTTTGTAATGACTGTAATAAAAGCCATGCCAAAGCCAGGAGATGACGTGAATAAGAATGCTGCTTAATTATGCTGGGCTGCGCTGCTGGGTGCCTGTGCCACACTTCCACCAAGCTGCTCGTGGGTGACATTGCCACCCCTGCCTGGGGAAGCCAGACTTTGTATTTGTGTGGCTCCAGGGACAGTCCTGAGAGGCTTGGACAGCTCTCCTTCCAAGCCAAGCGGAGTTTTGGTGCAGGAAAAGGTGCTGGATTTGGGCTGGGGCTGTTGATCCTGGCAAAATGAAGGATGGAGGCGTTGCTGGGATTCCCTTTGTGAGAGGCTGGGGCTGGGAAGAGGGGAAAAGGGTTTATAAACTTCAGCTGCCCTGGTGTTAAAGGCAGCCTAACGTTTAATGCCACGGCAGTGGAGCAGGGTGAAGGCTCCCTGTGTTAAAAAGGGATGGATGCAAGGAAGGAGAAGGAGGGGAAATCCAGGATCAGTCTGGGAGACCCTTCTGGGCGCTGGGGTGGAGCTGAGGGGCTGGCAGAGGTTGAACCCTGTCCCTGAGTGTTTGCCATGGAAGGAAATGACCAAGTGCCCTTCAAAGGTCCCTCACAGGTAGAGGAGCAGAGGGGCTGGAGGATCGTTCCCTGCCTGATGCCTTGACTTGATTTTCCTGGGAGCTGGGGGCTCTTGGCACCCCCAGGCACTGCCACAGGCAGGAGGGAGCAAAACCCCCTCTAAAACCGAGTTTTGTCTGTGCTGCCCTTTGCAAAGGCACAGGTGAGTGACAGGGTCAGTGACAAACCCCACAAACCACTCCTGGCACCTGGAATCTCTCTGCTTTGGGAATTGTCCCGCTGTGCACGGGGGAGTTGGACGGAGCACAAAGGGACGGCGAGGAACACCTGCTGCCGCCGCTGGAAGGATGGCCGCCGCCTTCCTACAAAACATCCCGGCGTTGTGGGATCCCTGCGAGCACAGAGGATGCTGAGGAGCAGGAACCCGAGTCACAGGCCCAGCATGGAGCTGGTGGCAAACACGCCGCAGCCTTTCAAGGAATGGCGCAGCGCATTCCTCCCCCATCGGCAGGGAAAACAGGATGCAGGCCACATTCCTGCTCGCATAGACAAGGCTCTCCACAGCAGCACAAACACATTGCTCAGTTCCAATTAAACCCCGGCTTTATATCACCTTGCTGCTGATAAGGCTCTGATTAATGGAAGAATTGTCTTTTTTTTTTCAATAAAGTCCCTGGTGTGAATTGTTTTTTCCCTCTCGCATTTCTTGTTTCAAAGGCGCTTTCGAGGAGGGCTGCTGATTGTGCTGGAAGCTGTATGGGAACACTTAGTCTCTTCCTGGTTTTGTTTTTTTGGGGCTAAGTGCTGCCGCTGAGAGCAGCGGGTCCGACAGACAAATCAGCCCTGCGGATACCCAGCGAGATCCTGCCCTGGTGCCTCCCGATAAACAAGCGCAGGTTCATGTGTTTGTCCATGACACAGAAAGCGCCAGAACAATGATCTGGTGACTTTCGCCAGCGTTGTTTCCTCTGCAGAGCCGCCTTCCCTGGCGGAGCCTCAGGTGCGTAGCAACAGCTCAGCAAAACAAAAGCCAACCACGGCGAGCCTTTGGGAAAACATTATCCCGGTCCGAAGGGTGGGGCTCCGCTTTCCACGGAGCTGGGATCGGCCCCAACGGCCGGGGCTGCCTCCCGAATGCCAGGCTCATCCGCCAAGCTCCCGGGAAGAGCTGCGGAGCGCTGGGACAGGTGGCTGCTGCTCCAAGCCCGCGGGTGATGTTCTCGTGTGTCACACTTGGAGCACACGGCTGGAGTCTCCAGGCAAAAATGGGGTTTTTTCCGGTCCTCCAAGAGCCTTTCCTCTCTGCCCTCCTGGGGGATGGCAGGTGGGAATGGCTCCATCACCACCGTCATGGTCCAGCCCCTGAGGGAGAGGGGTGTGGGCAGAGGTGTGGGCACGGAGCCACAGCCAGGGGTCCCTGCTCGGGGAGACACCCCTGATCCTGCCTCTGCCCTGGTGCAGGTAGGAAATCAGGTGAGAAATCAGCCCCTGCAAACCCTGACTTGGGTGAGAAATCAGGTAGGAAAACAGGCCCTGCAGACCCTGGCTCAGGTAAGAACTTAGGTAAGAAATCAGACCCTGGAGACCCTGACTTGGGTAAGAACTCAGGTGAGAAATCAACCCCTTGCAAACCCTGGCTCAGGTAAGAACTCAGGTGCGAACTCAGGCCCTGCAGATACTGGCTCAGTAAGAAGTCAGGCCCTGCAGACCCCAACCCCAGCAGAGGTGACACCAAGACCCAGCAAGGACACGTGATACTCGGCCCCTGAAGCATCCTTGAGCATCTCTCTGGACACTGTCCCCACCCCTGGGGACACTCATGAGGACACAGTGTTGAAATGCCAGAAAAAGACACGCCTGGGACCCGGAGCTTCTCCCCCAGCCGTGCCAGGTCAGGGGAAGCCCAGCCGAGAGCTCGGAGGGACAGGATGTGGAGGAGACCAGGGACATCAGGGCCTCATAAAGCAAGTGGAGATTGTGACAGGGCAGGGACCAGCCAGTCTGGGCCAGAAGGTGAAGATGTCTGAGTTAACGGGAAAATGCTCTGTTCAAAAGCCCTGCCTGGAGCACAGCAGGCAGTTCTTGTGCTCTCCTGGCTGGTCCCACCTGGAGGAAATTTCAGACCTCTGTGCCTTGGGCTTCTCCTGTTTGGTGACTGTGAGCCAGTCCCCACCACCACATCTGCTCCAGCTGTGCAGTCCTGTCCCCCTCACTGCTCCCTGTCTGAGGTGGATGCCTGCCTTCCCTCAGCCAGGGTGGCCTTTTCCTTTCCTCTTCCATTTCCACATTTGACTGAAGCTTTCCACACTTCCTTTGTACACCTCTCCCCGTCTCCACCCCACTGCTGCACTCTCCTGCTCCGCTTTTCCTTCCCCTTCCTTTATCTTTCTACCTTTTTGTTGTTATGACTGCACTGATCAACTCCCAAGCTCTTTTCTGAGCTTTTTCTTGAACTCTTGTTGTTTTTGTGGTGGTTTCCCAGGTCCCAGTGGGATAAACCAGCTGGGAACAGCCTCAGGGGATGCTCTGAGGAAGAGCCATGAGGGCAGGAGGGCCCTGAGCAGCCAGGGGAAGGTGACACCAAGTCCGTGCCCAGCTCTGGGTGCTGTGCTGGGCACGGGACCCTCTCACACCACAGCTGCAGCCTCGGGGAGCTGTGCATGGGGGACTTGGGCTGCTCATGGAGATGGTTTTTTGGCCAAAGTCTCCTTGAGGGGCAGATTTATGACAAGTGTTGGGTCCAGCAGTGAAAGGAGCCATGACAGGGAACAGGGAGAATTCTGCAGCCTGAACTGAACGAGGTGTCAAACCAGGTGGGTCCTTCCAACCTCACAGTCCCTCATGTGCAAAGGAAAATGAGAATGGAAATTTTGGGGATGATGGAGAGAACTGGCAAAGAAGAACCCTTGGGCAGAGGGGTGGGTGTTTTGAGGGAATGGCTGGGCAGTCAGATCCTGCCCCTTGAGTGTTTGTCCCTTCCCAGATTGTTTTATGATGTGTAAAACCTCAGGTGAAGGGTGCTGAGCAAACATGGAGCTCCCATACACGTCCTAAATATCGAGAGGAATTATCCCATTTTTGGAACGTGCCAGCTCTTGGACACAGCAGGGAAAGGGGGGCTCCGCAGTGCCTCGCACACCCCCTGCCCTGGAGATTTGTGGGCACGCTCCGTGTGAGCCATTCCCTTGGGAAAACAGGAGCCAGACTGCCCAGGGCTGTTGCCCCTTTGCACCTTTTGCACCCTGTCGCTATCCCGGGCTCTCTGTGGCTTCTGTGCTGTGGCGTGGGGTGTAGTGATCTTCCAAGAGCGTCTCCTTAGCGAAGCCGCTGAGCAGGACCAGCCGCACACGCTCACACACGCATGCGCGCACACACGCACGGATAGCTTCAGTAAGATGGGTCGGAGGCAAAGAGCCAGGAAGGGTCCCGGCGTGGGTTTCTGCGGGAGCTCTTTGATGCACCCGCACCGTGAACGGTTCCAGAGGCGAAGACTGAGAACAATGGAGAGCTCAGGTTTAAGTAGGGGAGTGGGGCGAGCGCCAGGGACCAATGATCTGAGGGCACGGGGGCGGTACAAAGGCAGGACTGGGGAATGGGAGCCAGTGGGGGAGATCTGCGGGAGTGGCGAGGGGCAGAGGCCAATGGGGGGAACCTGGAGTGGAGAAGTTTTTGGGATATGAAACATACAAGGTAGCAAGGGGGCTGGGCAGCCAAGAGCCAGCCAGGAACGCAGAACTGGGGTAGGTCGCTGTTGTGCAGAGGACGGAGAGAAAGCGACATAGACACGATCCAGGAAAGAAATGGAACCCTTCATTAATGTACAAATTCGCTTATGTATCTTAGTGGAATACTTGCATGGCGTAAGGTCATTGGTCCTTCAACCCACCACCTCTCAGGATGATTGGCTGAACCCTACAACACCTATTTCAAAATATTTCTCTAGTCACTATCATAACAATACTTCATAACAATCTTGCACCTGCAAGATAAAGGGATTGGTTTACAAAAAACCTCTAAGTGTTTTCGGCCAGCATCCGCGTGAAAGCAAGACTTTCACACGTACGCTGGCAGAACACTGGAAAATCTCTCCGTAGCCAAGCCTTCAGCATCCACAGGGTATGTTACCATAACAGAACAAAGCATTCTGGGAGAGGCTTCTTTTCTCACCGTGACCCACGTAAGTCTCTGGTGCCAGGGACTGTCTTACCAGAGAACTCTCTGTCCCTTGTACCACAGGGTAACCGGCCACCACAGCACCCCTTTTCACCCCTTCTCCTTTTGCCTTTCTCCTCGACCACACCTCGAGCTGCTCCTGCTAACTCGCCTCACTCTGGCTGCTGCGAGAGGAGCTGGAGGGCTGCCATGGGGGGCAATTGGAGAGTTCTTAGGGCCGTGACTCATGGCTTTGGGAAAGGTATGAAAATTGGGGGAAAATGAAGTGCAGCTACTGAAACAAAGACTCTGCCATAAGTTGCAGTTCCTGAGAGTCCGCGGTTCAGCTGCTCTTTTATGGGTCATATCCCCAGAGGGGTTTGTAAAGTACTTTTCTCTCTTAGCTCAGAAACGTTAAAGATCATGAATCTGTATGAAAATGACTCCAGTTTAACACTGACTTCAACATCTGGCTGTGTGGAGAATGTCGGTGTGGGTCTATTTAAAAGCTTTTTTTTTGATACTGAGCCAGCAAATGTCACATTTGAAGTGTGCTTTTCAACAGGGAGCTTCTGTGGAAAGAGCAGAGTCTCACATCCCACCGTGGATCCAGGAGCTGGGATTTAAGGAAGATGTCAAACACAGGTTGTAACTCCAATTGCTACATCCTGGTCTGGGGGAGGAATCCCCTTTCCAATTAAAACCCCGGAGTTTCAGCCCACCTGGGCATGGTGCCAGGGTCAGTTCAGGAGTGCCCAGGACAGGATGAGGAGCAGTGGCCATAAACTAAAACACAGCAAGTTCCACCTCAACATGGCAGGGAACTTCTTTCCACGGAGTACAGGAACAGCTGCCCAGGGAGGGTGTGGAGTCTCCCTTCTGGGGACACCCCAAACCCACCTGGAGGTGCTCCTGTGTCACCTGCTCCAGGTGACCCTGCCTGGGCAGAACTCTGATGGTCAGAGGTCTCTTCCAACCCCAATATTCGATGATTCTGGGATTCTGTGGGCAGCTCTTTGTGGTATCTTGGATGGAAACCCACTTTTCTGCCCCGTGAAGCCCTTCAGCCTCGTCCATGTGTTTTTGGCACCCTGGGAGCCTCGTTCGCACTGCCTGGGCCGTGCTGGATCTGCCCTCTCGGATCAGGGGGAGCGGGAGAGTCTGGGCAAGCTGCAACAGCACCTCCACATCTGATGCTTTGTTCAAGGGCTGCTCTCTCTGTGTCACCTTTGAATTTTTGCCAATTAGCCTCTAGAGTGTGATTTAAATATTGTTGCTAATGTTAATGGAGGGTGTGCATGTTTTTGTATTTACAGCTCGCCTGCAGGCTTGGAATAACACTTGTCATCCAGACAGGAGAAGGAGCAGCAGGGTCAGAGAGCTCACGGTGGAGAGGAGAGGTTTGCTGCCCATCAGAGATGTCCAGTCCTCCTTGAGGTCCTGCTCAATCACCTGAATTGATAATCCTGTAGCTCTGTTTCTGCAGAACCCCTTGAAATGGGCGACAGAACTTTACCCCTAGTGTGAGTTTTCAACTGGTCCCAGGAAGCCTCTGATGGGGAAGGAGAACAGGACAGGTCCTGCTGTTCCCCACTGTCCTGGGCGTGGAAGAAGCCACTCGTGACTGGACTCAGAGGAGTGATTTGACACCGCTGGGGCTGCTCGAGGCCGCACGGCATCCAGCTGCAGATGTCCTTGGTTTCTGCTGCAGCAAGCGGAGAGGGCCCCAAACAAGGATGTTGAAGAGGTGTTGGCGGAGGCAAAGGAAGAGAGAGGGGTCTCTTGTATGGGCTCCAGCTGGTTTATTGCAGGTGAAGGATCCAGGGACAGAAGACCAGGGAATGAGAGGGTCCAAGGTTCTCATACTCAGGAGAAAGGGGGCGGAACAAAGGGAAACAACCAATGGGGATTGACTAAGAAGGAGGAGCCAACAGGAGAACATCCAATGGGAACAAATTAGGGGAGGAGATTACATGAGTCAACCAATGGGGCGTCGAAGAAGGGAGAACTTTCCAGAACTAACACATAGGCAATTAAGGGAAATGCATAAACATGAAGTCATCCATAAAACTGGGTGGAGAACTTAGGCCAATAAACTTGAAACATGCAAACTAAGAACCACTAGGAACGTGGGAACTCGCCATAACCAAGGGTGAGAATCCGACCTCTGTGCTCTGGAGGCCTGTCCACCATTCCTCTGAATGTTCTGTTGCAGTGGCCACCCCCACATGCACCGCAACAGTGATTTGTTCAGGTCACCCCACCCTGTGCAGCTCCCAGCCGAAGGCCGAATGAAGCCCCATTCCCAGCATGTGGGAACCTTCCATGGCTCAGTCGGGCGGCAGGGGGGATGGTGCTGGGGTTTGCAGCATGAGCAGGGGCAATTAAAGGTTTCTCTGTGGGTCTTGATGCTGCTCCAGCAGAAGGAATTCGTCATGGTGAAGTTCAGAGCTGCACTAATGGGGATGGAAATCAGGTACTGAGAGAGAGGTGCTGCTCCCAAGGTGAGGGGTGGAACCACTGCAGCTGCACAGAGTGGAGAACCAGGGACACAGCTGCCTGTTTGCTGCGGCCCTTGAGCTGGGAAGAGCTGGGAATGCTGGTGATCACCGGCAGGAGGTGTGTGGGGAGACCTCTGCCTGAATTTCCTCTGGGATAACTCCAGGACTGTGACCAAGCAAAGCTTTCTTGGATCACATTCTCCACTTCACAGAATCATTAAGGTTGGAAAAGACCTCCAAGATCATCAAGCCCAACCTTTGATTGAATCCCACCATGTCACTAAACCAGATCATGAAGTGCCACCTCTGCTTGGTTTTTGAGCACTTCCAGGGGCAGGAGCTCCCCCACTGCCCTGGGCAGCCCCTTCCGATTCCTGACCACTCATCCAGGGAAGAAATTTTTCCTAATGCCCAACCTGAACCTTCTCCAGTGCCTACCTGGATTTTCCCACCTGTTGCCACCCGTTAGGTGTGGCATTTCCATAACCACACAATTTCTCAATTTCACTTTCGCTTTCAGTGTGAGAAGCCTGGCTGGTCCTAGGGAATCAGGACAGCCTCTCCTCATCCTCACAGATGGATCCGTCAGTTTTGTGCTCCACTTCCCCTCGAGTCTGTGTCTCCAGAGGCAGTGGGGGTTTGCTGTGCTGGAGAAGAGGGATGCTGGTGCTGCTGCCCAGGGATCCTGCCTTCCTGTGGCACCGTCTTGGAAGCAATTCTGAAGCAGATAAGAGAGTTTTGCTTACTGGTGTAATCAGACAGGAATGGAGGACAATCTGTCCTTCTGTTGACCTACCTGTGACACTGATCTAGAAAATTATCTGGTGTTTAAAGAAGTCATTCAGAAATCAAGGGATGGTGTTTCAAGGAAATCTGTTACGGTTTATTGTCATCGGAACCCTCGTCCTTCACTGGGACTGTGAATGATTAACTCCATGTGCTGGAGCAGAATGAGTTTTATGCATTTTTTTAACTGCATCTAAACTGGAAAAGCCAGGCCCAGCTTCTCAGAGTGGAGCCACCTGCAAATGCTGGATGCACCCCCCAACTCAACTAAATAAACGTGGCTGGTGCAGAAGTTCTCAGTCTGAGCATGATTTGCAAGCAGCAGCGAACGAGTCGTGATGCAAAGCAGAACTCTGACAGCTCCTGGGCACTGCCCAGGCTGAGCCAGCCCTTCTTGCCAAAGGAAAAAGCACTTTAATGGCACTTCAGAAGTTTCAAGTGTGTTTAATGAGTGTTTCTTTCATTCTCTTAAAGCCTGTGCCATCACTGGGCGAGGAGACATCGGAGGTGGTTCCTTCTGATGGGTAAAAATGGAGGAATTCCTACAGGGAGCAGCTGATCAGAGACATCTGCTTGAAGGACAAAGAAAATTATCCTGATGATGCCCAGTTCTGATCCCAGCCCACAGGGAACCACGCTCTTGCTCCAAGATTATTGGATCTGCCCTGGAATTCAGGTGGCGGGCGGTGGTGGGGAGGCTGCAAGGGCACAATAAATCAAGAAGTGTGGGATAATGAGCTTTAATTCTTTCCCAGAGCCAGGATGGAAATGTGTCAGTCATGGAACTATGATAAAAATGCCCAAATTCTGGGTAATCCATTTGGAGGAGGGACATGGAGAGACCACTTTGGTAATGTTTTATTTTAACTGGGCAACCACCTGAGACCTGCTGAACGCTGAGGCTCAAGGAGCAGGACAGGCAGTGCTGAGGGCACTGCCTGAGGCCAGCAGGGTGGTTTGGGGTTGAAAAAGAGCTGTAATTTTAGAGCAGAGCCATTAGAGTGGCCAGGTTTGTCTGTAGGAAGGAAACGAGCCTGGCTTTGGGAAAAAGGAGTTTTGTCTTTGATAGCCCCAGACCTGAGGAGCTGCCTTGGTGCCGTGAGTAGGTCCCTGAACACCAGGAGATGTTTGACAGAGCAGCTTTCTGCCCTGGCCCTGGGGCTGGGGGTTTGGGCAGGGTGGAATATTCAATCCCTCCTGGAGGACAGGGGGTTCTTCCTTTGGTAAAAGAGTGATTCTGTTCTAATCTTGTGCTGCAGGGCTGATCTGGGACTTGGCTGCCTGAAGGCTCTGAATTCTGTTTTAACACCCCTGGAACACCCCAGATGAGATGGGATTTTGTACCAAGGTGGGACAGAGACCCTCTAGCACCTCCTCACCTCCCCAGGACCCCACACTATCACCAGGTTTGGGGTGGAAAACTTTCCTAAACTGAATTTGGCAAGTTCACAGTTTTGCTTCAGTTATTCCAAAGTTTCTGGGGTCATCCCTCACCCAAGCCGTGTCCTGCTGTCAGAGAGACTCCAGGATTCAGATCTGGCCGGGCAGTCAGATGTGCTGAGCACAGAGCTTTGCCCAGCAGCACCCTGTGCTGTTCTTCGCTAGGAAATGTTGATTTAACCCTCTCAGGAATCATCACTCCTCGGGGCAGTGCTGCTTTGAAGTGGTTACCAGCCCGGTGAGCAGTAAGTGCAGGGCGTGGTGTGTATCTTCGAGGCAGGGGTGGCATTGTGTTTCCTGGGGACAGAAGCTTTAATAAAGGGAGTTTCCCTCCTTGCAGTGGGCAGGTGTGAGGCAGCTGCTCTTCTGGGGAGCCGGGTGAGATGCAAAATTTGGAGAACGCGGTGAAATGCTGCTTTTTGTTAAGGCCACTTCACGCTTGTTCAGCGGCACAAAACTTGAGGGTCCAACTCAGAGGTCACAGCACGGAATGACTTGAGAAGTTTCCTGTTGGTGTTCAGGACTGGATCAGACCTGCAGACCCAGCTCTGGTTCGTGGGGGATCTGCAGTGATGCTCACTGATCCCAAAAGGGTTAATTCAGTTTCTGCTGTGCCCGTGGACTTTCAGCAGGAAAACAAGGCACGCAAAATTTGGTAACAATCTGGATTTCTGGGCTCTGCAGAGGTCGTGGCAGGGAAGTACCTCACATGTGAGTGGGCCAGGGGTTGTTCAGGGGATAACTCCGTGGATCAGGGTTTGTGCTGGAACGTGGACATTTTCCTGGCTATTTTTCTCCCAGCTTTGCCCCACCAGCACTGCATTCGGTGAAACAGCTGCCACCAGAGGCAGAGCTCCAGCTCATCCCTGTTGCAAAACACCTGGTGAGGTGTGAGAGATGCTCCCAGCCCGTCCTGCAGCCGGTGCTTACTCATCCCACCGGGTGCAGAGCTGGTCCCTGGGCATTTGTGTTGGCAGCTCTGCTGGAACACCTTCCCTTTTGGCAGTAGTTATGTAAGGAGCTAAAAATGCTGGGGTGACTCACGGGTGTCTGAGCAGAGCTGTTGGAACAGGAACGGAGCAGTGAGTTCCCCCAGCCACGGGCGCAGAGCAGTCCCTGGAGACCTCTCCCCACTCGCTGCTGCCCCTGTTGAAGACCCCCTTGCTCCAGGGGATTCTCTTTCCTCTTGTTCCCCACTCCTGTTCTCCAAATGATGTTGGAGCTCTTCCAAAGCCCATCAGCCGTGCCGCTGATCCCTCCAGAAACATTTACTGGGGCCATCCCAAGCCCCTCTTATCTCTAGGCCTCCTGCATCCCATCTCCCTTTGTTATCTGTTCTCCCTTTCCACTTCCCTGCTTGTTTTCTAAGGAAAACTTCAATCCAGAAGCTCCTGGAGTTAAGGGAGGCTGGATCCTGGTCATTTTCCTTCTTCACAATCTCGTGCTATATCCACTTGTGGACACTTCGGTGTTTTACTCTCCCGTCCTTCCCCACCCGACCTGGTCCTTGCCTGATCCATGTTGGGGTGTCCCTCTCCAAAGGAGACTCAGGGAGCACCTCAGATCTTCTTCCAGGAATGACTTTTCCTGACCTGGGCTCGTGTTTGAGCTCTCCATCAGATCCAAGAGGGGTCTCCACCAAAGAGGCGAATTTGTACTTGCTGTAGCCTTTGCAGGCTCGTTGTGCCACCTCAGAGGCTTTGTCCCACTGTCTCCAAAGGGATGGGATTTTCCATAAATGATGAAGAGCCATCATTTTATTTGCCCTGAAGTTTTCAGCCCAATGTGCTTCACAAACCTGGACTGTGCATCTACATGAAAGGAGGTTGTAGCCAGGTGGGGTTTGGCCTCTTTCCCCAGAAACCCAGTGATAAACAAGGAAAAACAGCTCCAGGTTGTGCCAGGGGAGGTTCAGTTTGGATATTGGGAAAAATTTCTCCATGGAAAGAGTGTTTAAATATTGGCACAGTCTGCCCAGGGCAGTGCTGGGGTCACCATTCCTGGAAGTGTTCAAAAACCAAGCAGATGTGGCACTTGGAGATGTGGTTCGGTGGGCACAGGGGGATTCGGTCAAAGGTTGGACTTACAGGTCTTGGAGTCTTGGAATTCTTTTCCAGCCTTTCTATGGTGACTCATATCGCCTACGACATAACCCACGGTTCCGGTGGTGCCATTGTCCAACCAGAATCAAGTCAAGGAGCAGGACTGGTCCCTCTGCTGCTGCTTCCTCTCTGAGTGCCCTTGGTTGCTGTCCAGAGATGCCCGTTCCAACAAAAGGAGAGTCTCTCCGCCCCTCAGCCCTCACGGAGCCAGGAGAGGGGAAGATCTCTGTGCATCAGCTCTCTGGCGGTGCCTGTGGTGCTGCAGGTGAGAAGCCTCAGCTCCAGAGGGAGCTCCAAACTCTGCTGCTGGCCTGGGAGAGGCAAATGTCCATGGTCCTCCTCAGCAGCTGGACACTGGAGAGGACACAGCCAGCTGTCCACTCCCTGTGACATTCCTCTTGGCTGGTGCCACAACGTGAGGGGGTCCCAGTCTCGATCCCAGTCAGAGTTCCTGTCCCAGTCCCAGGCCCAGTTCCAATCCCAATCCCAGTCAGAGTCGCAGTTCCGGTTGCAGTCCCAGTCTACTCCCAGCCCCCATCAGCGTTCCAATCCCAGTCGCCGTCCCTGTCCCCGTTGCAGTCCCAATCCCATTCCCAATCCCATTTCCAGTCCCAGTTCCAGTCCCCATCCAAGTCCCATTCCCAGTCCCAATCCCATTCCCAGTCCCAGTTCCAATCCCATTCCCACTCCCATTCCCATTCCCATTCCCATTCCCATTCCCAGTCCCAGTTCCAATCCCAGTCCCAGTTCTAATGCCAGTCACAGTCCCACTACCAATCCCAGTCCCATTCCCAGTCCCTGTCCCATTTGCAATCCCAGTCCCATAGTCCCAGAGTCCCATTCCCATTCCCATTCCCAGTTCCATTTGCAATCCCAGTCCCAGAGTCCCAGAGTCCCATTCCCCTTCCCATTCCCAGTCCCATTCCCATTCCCAGCCCCAGTCCCAGCCCCAGCCCCATTCCCAGTCCCATTCCCATTCCCATTCCCATTCCCAGTCCCAGTCCCAGCCCCAGTCCCATTCCCAGTCCCATTCCCATTCCCATTCCCATTCCCAGCCCCAGTCCCAACCCCAGCCCCATTCCCAGTCCCATTCCCAGTCCCAGTCCCAGTCCCATTCCCATTCCCATTCCCATTCCCAGCCCCAGTCCAGTCCCATCCCAGTCCCAGCTGCTCCCCGCCGGTGGCTCTGTGCTGGTGTCTAACACATTACAGGGACCTCTGCTCCTGGCTCACCTTTTGCTTCCCAGTCCCTGATCCCATGGAATCCCGGGGTGCTGGAAGGGGCCGCAGAGGGTGACCTGGTCCTGTTCCCTGCTCCAGCAGGGCTGTCCTGGAGCAGCAGGGAAGGAATCTCCACACCCTCCCTGGCAGCTCTTCCACTTCTCTCTCAGTAAAGAAGCTTTTCCTCATGTTCAGGTGGAATCTCCAACCTCCTCTGTGTGTGGAAGGGCTACGGGATCACTCCAGGATGGAGCTGCCCCAACAGAGACTTCAATTTACTGATTCCAGGTTTGATTTTCCCAGTGACCCTTAGAGGAAGGGTCAAACCTGGAGTGAATCCATGGTAAAAGTTTTTTGGGCAAGAGGGCACTGAAAATAGGACGCAGGTGGTTTATACAACAGCTCAGACATAGAATAACGGAATCATGGAATGGTTTGGGTTGGAAGAAACCTTAAAGTTCACCTTGTTCCACCCCCTGCCATGGGCAGGGACACCTCCCACTATCCCAGGGTGCTCCAAGCCCCGTCCAACCTGGCCTGGAGCATTCCAGGGATGCAGGTGGGTTTCAATGGATGACCCACAGAGCACAGCACAAACTTCAGCTTTCCCAATGCTGGGCAACATCCAGATACCTTGGAATTTTGTCTGTATGAGCGGGAATGAGTTTTCCCTCGTCAGGAAGAAATCAGGAGCACTGACTCCACTCCAGAGGCACAGATTGCTCTCAAGGAAAACATCAAAACCCAACCCAGCCACGCCACCAAAGTGCTGGTTAGAGATTAAAGGGAGAGGGCGGGAGCTTGGAGGAAAGGTCAGGCACACAAAAGAAAACATCTAAACCGAAAACTTGGAAATTTTCCTGCCCGTGGAGACACTTGAATTACCTCAGAACAAAAGCTGTTGACTTTCCTTATAAGGAGAGAAAGTCTTGATTAAAAAAAAAAAAAAGGAAAAGCTTGGTCAATAATTGTTCTCTTCTTTATTGGTTTGTTGGGAGCTCAAACAAGCGAAAGTGGCCAGTTTGGAATGAAGTAAATGCTTTGTTTCGGCAAAAGAAATGGATAAAATTCCAGTTATTCCACCCATTTTACAGTGGATTTTTTTCCCCCTGTAATTTATGCACTTGTTTGCACTACAAAACGAAGTTTGAAACTGTAGTGATTAAATACTTTTTTTAGTTCTTGTTTTGAGACCTCTGTCTTCCCATTCCTGTGTAAACAATTCCTGAGGTAGGGATGAAGTCAGAGCTGCCTCTCCGAGAGCCGGGTCAGGGGGTTGTGGCCACCTGATGATGTCATGGGGAGTCTTGGCACACAAATCATCAGGAAAATCTCCTTGTCCATGTGCAGGACACGAGCAGAGGCCAGCAAAACATTCCCTCTGGATTTCCAAGCTGTGGGTCCATGATTAAACCTCATCAATTCAAACATAGTAAGGAAATAAAGGAGAGCTGTGAATAATTAATTGTTAAAGGTATGAATAATGACTGAAAACTCCTGAGGAGGGGTGGTCACTCAGAGACCTTCGGAGGATGGGCACGTTGGTCAGGCCCCAGAGGCTGAAGGGGCTCCAGGAGAGCTGGAGAGGGATTGTTCATCAGGAACTGCAGGGACAGGAAAAGTGGGAATGGCTCCACACTGAAAGAGGGGAAAATTAGGTTCGATATTGTGAAAGAGTTGTTCCCTGGGAGGGTGGGGAGGGGCTGGGATGGAATTCCCAGAGCAGCTGTGGCTGCCCCTGGATCCCTGGCAGTGTCCAAGCCAGGCTGGATGGGGCTTGGAGCAGCCTGGGACAGTGGGAGGTGTCCCTGCCATGGCAGGGGTGGCACTGGATGGGCTTTGAGGTCCCTTCCAACCCAAACCAGTCCAGGATTCCGTGGAGGAATTCAGGGCAGAGTTCACAAGCTCCGTCCTATGAGCACTTTGGAACAAGGCAGATGCTCTGGGAGGGAGGAACAAGAGCTGGACCTGGGGAAGGGATGTGATGGAGACTTCCATGAGCACCACTGAAAGGGAGAGCAGGATTCCATTTGGACAGATCCGAAGAAGCAGATGGATGTGGCATCTCATGGAGTGCACAAAGGATGGCAGGAGAGGGGCAAACTCTGTTGCCAGGTCAATGGATGGAACAGAGAGAAGGTTTGGGAGTCCTCTGGGTGAGGAGAAGCCTTGGGTTAAATAGAAACGCACAAAGGAGGGCCAGGGTTTGGTGAAATAAAAAATAGATCAGCTGGTCAGAGGCTCAGGTTTTTGCTTCCAAAACTCAAGGAGGTTCTCACCCAGCTGCAGCTAAATCACCAACACAAACCCTGGTCCCCTTTCTGCCCTCAAAGCATCACATTGATAGATTGAAATTAAAAAACAGCCAGGCAGGGACTGGGGCTTTCACTCTCTGCCACCACTCACTTTTTCCCTTGCTGTGCCCTAAATTCCCATCAAATCCACAAGAAAGTGCATTCCCGCATCCTGCATTTCTGCACATCGCTTGTCGCACCAAGTTCACAGTAAATGTGAGCACAAGCCCAGGACCTGTTCCAGTGATTCACTGGCTGAGGGCAGGGTGAGAAATCCCTGGAGACAGGCACCAAAGGGATTTTTCCTTGGATGAGCTCAGAAGCCCTGCACAGGCAGGACTGGAGCTGCCCTCTGCCAGTGCCACCGTCCCACCTGGTACCTGTGGGATGGCAAACTGGGCTCCTGGGGCAGCTCTCTGGGGGTTGAAATGAGCAGAGGCCACCAGAGACACCTCCTGGGTGCAAAGGCACAGAATCATGGGATCACGGGATGGTTTGGGTTGGAAGCACCACGACCTGCGCCATCCCGGGTGGATGAACAGGACTCTGCTCTTGGTCATTCTGTCCCCACCCCGCTGTTCCTGCCTACCCAGGCTGTCACTGGCACCTGCCCTGGGCAGCTGGACAAAATTTTTTTGAGTTTCTTTTGCCCCTTTGCAGAAACTCTCAATGACCCGTTGTCGTTATGGGTCTTACAGCTGGGTCCGTCTCGAATCTGGGAAATTTATCATCTCCAAAACTTCTGGAAATTCATTATCTCTTCTGTGTGGATCTTTGTTTTAAAGTTTGCAATGTTCATATTTTTTCTCTTTCCCTTTCTGGGTTTTCTGCATTGGAGTTTTTTCCTTTAATTTTGTTGGAGATAACACGAAAATGTTCTGTTGGATGATCTGAATTTCTTCATTCCTGGGAACTGTGTCCCATCACACCCAGCCAGCAGAGCTGCTCTCACTCCATGGCCATTATTCTTCCACTGCCAGCTCTGTCCACAACCTCTCCTCTTGCTTCCAGGCAAGAATTCTGATTTTAATTTCCTATTTCTAGTGGGTCAGCTGGGAGATCAATGACACAGTACCATGGACCCCCAAACTGCCATTCTGGAAAAGAAAAATGGTTTTGTTGGTTCAGAGAGGTGGGAGGGTCAGGGACCAACAGTGTCAGTGGGGATCAGGACTCAGCAGGAAGCCCCAAATTGCCCTGCTGGGAAAGAAAAATGGTTTTGTTGGTTCAGAGAGGTGGGAGGGTCAGGGGCCAGCACTCAGCACTTTGCCATCACAGTACACAAATATATTTGCACACTTGAGCCAGCCAAAGAAATTTCTGGGCTTTGTGAGCTCCTCAGGAACTTTCCAGGCCTGCGAAGTGCTCCAGAGAACTGTCAGGAGAACAGGAAATGGCTCAAGGATGGGACAGCAAGGACAACCCTCCCTGGCTGTGCTGACTCTGCCCTTCCCTGGCACAACGTCACCTCTGTCCTGCTCTCCTCAGCTCCATCACTGCTCATGCAGCTCTGTCCACGCTGAAATTCTTCCCCGTTCAGGAAAAACAGTCAACCATTAACCAAAACACCCCTAAATAATGGATAAAATAAAAGATGGCTGGGGTATTATTCAAACACGAGCTTTTCTTTTCCAGCTTCCTCTGCTGGCTCCGTGTGCGGCCATAATTCACAGATTTGGGCAGGTGCCACTTTGCTTTTGACTCGTGAGCCCGACACCGTCCCGGGCGGCCTCGTCTGTGATCTTGAAAGGAAAGGGAACAATGAACCATCCACAGATCACACGGAGCTACTGAGGGCAGCCAGGACCTCGGGAGAATGGGAAAAACTCCAGGAGGACCTGCCAAAGGCAGGTGAAGGCAGAGGTCGGGGTGGGATGAAACGGAAGGTGGAAAACCACTGGGTTAGGAGGGATAAACTGAGCAATTTTTTTTGTCTGGGCAAGGAAAAGCCTCAAGAAATCTCCACTGAGAGCTTGGGGTAGCAGGAGAGAAGGAGTGAAAGTGATGCTGGGCTGTGAAAAGGGTGAGACAGGAAAGCGACACTGAAAATATGCAAATATTTGATCAATCAGTGCCTCTCTCTCACTGGCAGTGTGCTGGGCAGTTGTCACCTCACTCAAGGGACACAAATGGAGTCATTTTGGAGACAAGCAACAGAGATGAGTGACCTGAAGGAATTTCTGTGAGAGGAAACAGTGGAAAGCCCCCTCCCCAGCTCTCTGCTTTGTGCCACAGCCTCCATTTATCTTCTCCCTTTGCCTCCGAGTCATTTTGTTCTCCTCCTGCTCTCCATTATTTTGATTAAGCACTTTTGGGGGCTCTGATGGATGAAAGACTCCATGTGAAGTGCACTGGACCTGTGTTGCCCCTCCAGTTCCTGCTTTGTCTTAATTGTGCTCTTAGCCCTTTGTTTGGGCACCCACTTATTTCGTTTGTCAGGATGTTGGAAAGTGGCCTTTTCTTTGAAATTTTTTTTTTCCAGCTAATTTTAGTTTGTTTTATTGCATGCACACTGTCCAAGGACGTGATTAATAATACTGCAGTGCCTGCTGAAAAGCTTAGGCTGATTTTTTTTTTTTTTATTTCGACAAAATAATGAGCCTTGGAGTTTATGGAGCCTTGGAGTTTATGAAGCCTTTCCCAGAAGCAGTAGCTTTCTTCAGAAGTTTGATTTTCTTTTTTTAATTAAAAAACATACTGCCTGAAAACTGCAAGTTTCCTGTTAATTTGGAAGTACTGTTATTTTGATAGCTGAAAGAAATTTTTTTTTTCATGTCGCTCGTGGCTTCTGTGTAGGATTCCACGGAAGGGTTTCTGCACCCCATAAATCCCAGATCATCAGTGAGGGTTTAACCCCAGCTGTTTGCAGCTGCCTCAGCCGGGGCAGCTCTGCAGCATCTGCTGCATCCCCCGGCCTGTGGAGGGATCCCACACCTCCAGGTGCTGGAGATCCTCTTCCATCATCTCCCCGGGGGCTCCTTCCCTCCAGGGTGGTTTACAAGTGGCTCTTATGAGGATTTTTAGAGCACTCCAGCACAGCTTGACTGCTCCTTGAGACGTGTTTTCTAAAGGATAGGAAGAACGTCAAGTATTAATTATGTTTGGAGCCCAAGGAGATAAAACTCATCCAGTCCCGAGTGGCCACAGGAGCTGCTGCTGTAGCCCCTGCACCAAATCCTGGGGCTCCGTGGCTGCAGGGTCCCTCTGCAGGTGTCCCAGGGCAGGGGATCCCCGTGCAGGGCTGAGGACAGGAGATGGGGCAGCTCAGAGCTCTGCCCGGCTGGAGCAGCAGCTCCCAGCCAGGTGTGACAGTGCCGTGGGCCTCAGGGGGGGCTGGACAGTGAGAGGTGACCAAGGTGGGCTTTGAGGTGGGACCCAGGCACATTAAATACCAGAGCTTCTGTGTGAGCTGGGCTTGTCCATTCCCAGCACAGCAGGGACAGCAAAACGCAGGGTCAGAGTCACAGAGTCACAGAACATCCTGAGCTGAAGGGACCAACAGGGATCATCCAACCCAGCCCCTGGCCCTGCCCAGACACCCCAAACCCCACCCTGGGCATCCCTGGCAGCGCTGCCCAAACGCTCCTGGAGCTCTGGCAGCCTCGGGGCCGTGCCCATTCCCTGGGGAGCCTGGGCAGTGGCCAGCACCCTCTGGGGGAAGAACCTTTCCCTCATCTCCAGCCTGAGCCTGCCCTGGCTGCTCTGTGCCCACTCTGCACCTCCCTGGGCTCTCTGCCCTTTTGGGGAAGCGCATCCGTGGATGAGGATGGGGCTGAATCCCAGCAAGGTCGAATGTGAAGGATACAAAACACCAGAGGTTCACAGCCCTGTGAAACCGAGTTTGACAAGAAAAGCTGAATTAAAACCTTCATTCCCCCTGTGCTGGGCACTGGGGAGGCCCCACCACGAGGGCTGCATCCAGTTCTGGGCCCCTCAGGACAAGAGGGACATGGAGGGGCTGGAGCGTATCCAGGGAAAACAGAGCTGGGAAGGGGCTGGAGAATTCCTGAGGGAGCTGGGAAAGGGGCTCAGCCTGGAGAAAAGGAGGCTCAGGAGGAACCTTGTGGCTCTGCACAACTCCCTGACAGGAGGGGGCAGCCGGGGGGGGTCGGGCTCTGCTCCCAGGGCACAGGGACAGGAGGAGAGGGAACGGCCTCAGGCTGGGCCAGGGGAGGGGCAGGGTGGACATCAGCAGGAATTTCTGCATGGAAAGGGTGGTCAGGCTTGGAAGGGGCTGCCCAGGGAGGTTTGGAGTGCCCATCCCTGGAGGTGTCCAAGGAAGGACTCAGGACGTGGCACTGACTGCTCTGGGCTGGGGATTGGGCACAGGTTGGACTCAATGGTCTTGGAGATCTTCCCCAGACTAAATGATTTTGTGATTCTATCTTTTCTCCTACATCAACATGCATATTCCCTTTTTTTTTCCTTTGGTTGTTTGTATATTTAGCTGGAGGGTAGCACTGTTGTCTCTGTGGTGAATAACATAAGATAGTGGGAGAAAACCCAGCAGTTCCAGCTTGGTTTGTAAACTTTCTACTCCAAAGGGTTCTCCATGTGCTCCTGATGAATTGATTTTTCCTTGTCTTTTTATCCCTGAGTGGCCCAAGCTCATGGAGGTTCAGCAGTGGCAACAACACTCTTGATATGTCCATGAATTGATAGCTTTCTCCACTAAATCTCAGAGGTTTTGAGAAGAGGTTGTAACATTTGGGATCAACCTCCAAAACTGGAGTTCCTTGTGGTGCTACTGCCCTGGTGAGAAACAAAGGAGAGTGGAGAACATGCTGGGCAGAGCAGGGGACTGTGTTTCTGTGTCACTTTATCCCAAGGCCGGGTCATTCCCTGTCCGAGTCCCGGTTTGCCTTTCCATGTAAATGCAGGGGATGGTGACAGTGAGGAGATCAGTTCCGTCGGAAACGCTGACCTAGTGTCTGTCACACTGAAAATACAGACAAAGTTCCATTTTTATTGCCTCTAAGGGCGGCTTTGATCTTCGGGGATGTTCACTGCCAAGGGCCTTGAGCCGACCTCTCCCGGGCATGGTTTCAGTGCTGCTCTTCCTCTGCTCCCGGCTGTTCCTGGGGAAGAGTCACAGATCCCCCTTGGACGTTGACCGAGACCTTTTTGCTGCCCATGGGGTTTGTTGCAGCTGGGTTTTGGCTCAGGGAATCCAGGATTGATTCCCTGGACTCAGCCTGGCCTGGGGTTTGTTTCCTGCCCACCTTCACCAGCTCTGGGCTTTTCATGACACAAGGCCTGGAGTGGATGGAGTGGGGACATCTGCACACAACTGTGGTGGGCAAGGGGAAAACAACTCAGGAAAAATCACTGAAAAATGTAGAGGTCCTTCCGAAGGTATCTGAGCCACAAACCCTTCCTGGGTCCTGCTGTTCTCCCTCATCCTGTGATGAGGACATCCTGAGTCCATGGAACTGAGAGCAGCCAATACCCTCAAAGAGAGGCCCAAGAACTGCTCCAAAGAGGATTCTCTGCTCCCTTTGTCCCTGTATCCACATGAACAGTGGAAATATCTGAAGCTGGCAGCAGGTTTTGGCCTTGGGTGAGCTGGCAGCAGAACTTCCCTCAGCATCAGCTCCCACCCCAACAGGAGGAATCTGCAGGCAAGACAAGAATAAGTTCCCAGCACCGTTTGTCCTCTGGCAGCAGCTCTGTGACCCTGGGCCCTGGGGTTTGTTTCCTGCCCACCTTCACCAGCTCTGGCCTCTTCACAACCAAGGGCCTGGAGTGGATGGGGTGGGGACATCTGCACACAACTCTGGTGGGCAAGGGGAAAACCACCCAGGAGTAATCCCTGAAACATGTGGAGGTGGCATCAGATCCACAAACCCTGCCTGGGTCCTGCTGCTCTCCCTCATCCTGTGATGAGAACATCCTGGATCCATGGAACTGAGAGCAGCCAATACCCTCAAAGAGAGGCCCAAGAACTGCTCCAAAGAGGATGCTCTGCTCCCTTTGTGGTAGCCACGTGAACAGTGGAAACATCTGAACCTGGCTGCAGATTGCGTGAGCTGGCAGCAGAACTTCCCTCAGCACCAGCTCCCACCCCAACAGGAGGAATCTGAGTCAAGACAAGAACAATTTCCCTCTGGCAGCAGCTCTGTGACCCTGGGCCCATGGGCTCTGCCCGAGCCTGGCTGGGAGGTGATGCCTGCGTGTCCCCTCAGATGGAGGGAGGCTGCAATGTCACCCATCACAAATGTCCCAGCCCGCGGGTTGCCTGCCTTGCAACATGTCTTTCTGCTGACTCCATCAAACCTGGAATGTGCCAAATCCACACCTGGCCCAGCACATTCAGCAGCTCCAGGATGATCCAAAGGGGTGTCAGGTCCCAGGTGTCCCCCACCGCTGTGTTTGGATGCATTGTCTCAGAACAGGGAATGCTAATCCAGATTTCAGAGCTTCACCTAGACTTGCCTTTAATACCAGACATGCTTAAGGGTGAAAACAAGTTTATTCTGGCAAAACAAGAGGTTAAATTCCTCATTACGATAGTTCGAGAGAAGATTACAAAAGAGAAAATAAAACACGGTTCGTGATCACCCTCAAGAGCAGGATTCCTCCTCACCCCGGTATCTCTCACCTGAGATCTCTGGGGTGTGTTTGCAGCTCTTGGCACGAAGGGAGGAGCTGCACATGGCAGAGTGGCTTTTGGACACGGATGGGGAGAGATGTGGCTCCAGATAGGGCTGGCAGCAACAGCCACAGGAGCTGCGTGAAAGAAGAGGGGGTTTGTGTGCCAGGCCGGCTGTTAATGGGAATTCCAGCAGCAGCACTGCAGAGGCAGGGGGAGGGGGAAGGTGGGAAACATGAAACCCGTGTTTGTGCAGAGGTGCTGGGAGAAAGGAGCATAAACAAGAGGGGCTTGAACCCTCGGCCAACACGGTGGCCCCAAAGACGCTGAGGGCCCACAAGCGGCCTCAGCGCAAACCTGGGGACAGCTTGGGGTGCCATAATTTAAGACAGATCTAAACGGTGTAGGAGGTTGTGGGAGCACGAGGTGACACAGGTACATCCTGCAGTGTCACAGGTGAATTTATGAGCTCCTCTTGCATTCAGAGTGTGTAAAAAATGGATACAGCAGTTCCTTGGCCAATCCAACAGCTTCCAGCAGTGCTCTGTGTGTTCCTGCTGTGTCAAGAAGGGCAAACCCACTTCCCTGGGTTGAGTTGTGTAGAAACAGAGGACAAAAAGAAGCCCCCCAGAAGCTCTGGAGTGGCTTTGTGGCTTGGCCACGTTCTCATGCGAGTGCCCCATGCTGCCATGCTCTGTACACAGCAGTTCCCGTGGGCACAGCTGGCAAACCCCACCCTAAGCCTGTAGAAAATCAACATCCTGTGACCAAACTCAGGGCTCTTCCAGTGCTGGAGTGACTTCTGTGTAGATGTGTGGGTTCAGGAGCAAGAGCTGCTCAGAGTAACTAAGGGGACCGACTGTCTCAGCTCTCAGGGACTTGTTTTAAGTTGTCACTGATGCTTTGGTTTTAACTTTTATATTTTTCAAGTCCTGCACTGCCCAGTGTGTAACTCTGGAGTTTCTTGTAACCTGGTAATTTCTGCTCTCTTGTGCCAGGCAGACACAGCAAAGCCTCTCCGGGCCTGCTCTCCAAGGACACCCAGACTGTCCTGGGCCCAAAAAGTATCAACCAAAAGCCTCTAAAGGGGGGCAAGCTGAGGGGAATGACATCATTAACTGAAGCTTTAATTGGAGAATTGACTCTGACATGCAAATGACCCAAACCTATAACAGTGTGAAGAACTCGTGAGCTGCCGTCCATCTCGGGGTCCATCTCGGCAGTGGCCTCTGGCTCCCCAGGGGGACCTTTGAAGGCCTTTCAAATAAATACCCACCTTTATTCCCTTACTCCTGTCCAGTCTCTGTTTCTACGAGGCCTCTCAGGGCATCAGTGCTTTGGTACCCCAGAAGGGACAACGAGGCTTCCAAAAATCCTCTGGGACTCAGAAAGATCCAGCTCAGCTCCCCTTGCCTCTGCCGGCTCCCAGGGGGGGCAGTTGCTACAGTCCAGGAGGCAGAGGAGCCCCAGAGCCCAGAAAATGGACTTTGGAAAGTCTTTTGAAAAGACTCCCAGAGAGGCTGCTCAGGTCCTGGAGGGTTTAGCACCATGTTCTCAGCTCACCCCACTGCCATCCATCACCAAACTCTGCAAATGAGGCCAAAATTCCCTTTCCAAGCCAAAGGGAAGGCAGCAGATGCGGGCACAGCCGTGGTGTGGTGGCAGAGGAGTTGCCATCCCCTCTGCCCTATGCAGCACCAGTGCAGGTCTCCCATGGGGACAGCCAGACCCGGGCTGGGGGCTGGAACACAACCAAAGCACTGCCACTTGCCTCCACTTCATTTTCCCCAGAGCAGGGAACGGGCCGCTGAAACTGTTTGTATTTTTAAATATGAGATGGATGGAATCAAGCTGAGCTGTTTGTGCGATAATTCTTGTAACCTCTGTATGAAATGCCCTGGCTGAGTCACCTGTCAGGACCTTGCAGGTGCAATCTCTGTCATTCTGCACCACCAGCTCCCACCACCAGGTACTGACCTGTCCAGCAGAACGGATCCATTCCCCGTGTGCTGCACGCTGAAATCCCCGCCGGCAGCGATAGAGCTGCAGCCCAGGCTTTTCCAGCTGCTCCCAGTGGTGTTTGTTGTGGAGGACGCACATCTGGGGCTCTCCCTCCATGGGAGATTTCATTGTCTTGCTGTTTGTTCCTCTCCTTTGAAGCAGAGCCTGGAGGTTCTGCCTCAGTCCTGGAGCTGTGTGTGGTGTCTGCGCTTTCGTGCTCCACCAGCTCGGCCCAGTGCAGGACTGGACCTCAGGACCTCTCTCCACTTTGCATTTTATTCTCAGCTGAAGAGAGAGGCTGTTTTTCTTCCTGAAATGCCAACCTCTGTATTCAGCACCACAGATGTGCCTCAGCCCAGCCCTCGCCCCCGGGCTCACATTTAAAGTTCACCTGGTCATGTCTTTGTGGCAGAGCTTTGCAGGCATCTGGACGTGGCCAAAGCAGACACAGGTCCCGCTGCCCACTGATGGAATTCCTGGTTGGATACACCCACCACGGCTGCGTGTCTGTGCTGATCAGTGTCCAGCTCACCCCAGCAGGGTCTGGGGTGCTGGGCTGAGCTGCCTGCTCAGACAGACACTGATTTCTCATGATTGTCCTCATCAAGTCTCGGTCCTGGCTGTAGGCAGTCCGGGAAGGCACTTGCAGGAGGAGCTGCTCTGCAGAGCTTCAAGTGTCTCCCTAATCCTGCACATAAAGCCAAGCTTTTCTTCAAAAGGACCCTGAGAAGGCTCTGCTTTGTCCATGCTTCACCTGCCTCTTTTATATTTTCTTTTTCTGCAAGGCTGTGAGGCTTAATTATTGTGGGTTCTACTGGAATAGTTACAGGGATCCCATGGAAAGAGTAGGAAAAGGTTTCTGTGTTGAAATATTCTTCTTCCATGTCTTTCCAGAACGCCACTAAGAACAATTTCTGGCCTCCTCCTGAATGTGTCTGGAAACCCTCCACAGTTATGGAGTGTTTGGCATGCGTGTTTTACAAAAGGCTCCTTAAACCCCACCTTGCCCCTGTGGCACAGGAGATGTGGGCATGGGCTGAAATCCCACAGCAGGCACTGAGCTGATCCCCCTGAACTCCACTTTTGGGTGGAAATGGGGGCTCTCTCAACTATCAGCTCAGGCCTGGGGGCACAACCAGCCTTATCCCAGTTCCAGCTCATCCCTGCTCTGGGAAGCGTAAAGCGGCATCTCCAGGGCAGGATGCTCCATTGCGTTTCCAGCCTCGGAGCAGGAGGGGCCTCTGAGGAGGCAGGAGGCTCCTAAATAAAGGAATCTGCTTTTTTTTGACCTAAGTTCTTCCAGACCCATGTCAGTCACAGAATCATCAAGGCTGGGAGACACCTTCAAGATCCTCAAGTCCGACCATCAAACCAGCACCATCAAATCCCACCTAAACCGTGTCCCCAGGTGCCACATCCAGACACGTCTGGAACACTTCCAGAGATGGTGACTCCACCACCACCTCCCTGGGCAACTTATTCCAATGCCTGCGCACTTTTACAGTGATTTTTTTTTTTAAATTCCTAATCTGAGCCTCCCCTGGTGCAACTTCAGGCCGTTTCCTTTTCGGATGTGGCAGAAGGGACCGACCCCACCTCAGCACAAGCTCTTGTCAGGGAGTTGTGACAGAATAGGGGACCTCCTGAGCCCCCTCTCACTGCAGCTGTTCCAGCCCAGCTCCTGCACAAACTTCCCTTCCCCTGGGACAGCGGGGGAAGGCGGCAGGGCCGGACTGGTCAGCTGGACTGATCAGCTGTGCTGCCTGTCCCGGACACCCCGCTGGACACAGGTGTCCTCCTCTCCTCCCTACGTGACATTCCACGTCCCCTTCTGCACCAGATCCTGTGTGTACACACCACATCCTCAGAAATGCCGGGAGCTCCAGCTATTTCCCTGGCTGGCAGCGAGCACAAAGGATTGTTCCTTGTGTCTGCTGGCTACTGGAAAACAGGAAATGTTCTTTCCTCGGCGCTGCTTTCCAGCCGTGCCGGGCTGCGCCTGTTCTCCTGTTCCCCGGCAGGATTTTGGTCACGGCTCTGCCTCATTTGCATGGGGGAGACAGGCAGCACATCCCGAGGGAACAGCTGGAAACAGAAGGAGCAGCGCGGAGATGGCTGGGGTGGGTTTATCTCAGCGGCTGCAAACAGCACAGATCACAAGTCACAAATCACAAGCTCTGAGTTGGGTGGTATTTTTTAAAGTGCCTCAATTTGGGGCTTTAACAGCAGCGAAAAGGCAGAAAAAATCCTCTTTGTTGTCCCTTAGCTTTCTCCTGCTGGTGGCTTTTGCTCTCCACCTTTGGACACGTCTGCACGCATGGATTGGTGTTTTCCCTTTGATCTCGCGTGTGTGTCTGCCTTGTAATGCAGAAGATTTGGAAAGAACCCTTGCAGGGATAGTGCTGGCTTGGAAGCCAGACAGGGAGGCATTTCATCAACAGGCAATAGCTCTTCTGGAAGCAGCAGGAGAGGAATCAATGCAGAAAGCTTCTTGTTTTCTTAATCGCGCTCCTGTTCTACCTTTCCCAGGAGATTTATGAGCCTCCCAATGTTGGACAAACACCAACAGTAGTTGCACATTTTTAGCCTCTGAATGCTTTGCTTTGCCTGGCTCCGCGTGGAAAGACAAGTCCAGGCAAGGTGGTCCTGCAGAAAATGGTTTATTGGGACAGAGCCCTGGCCTGCAGCCACGGCCCCTTGGGCAGCGATCTTATCAGACCTCCTGAACAGAGCAGGGTTGGGCCTGTTTGTTCCTTCAGTGGAAGACCTCCGAGGAGAACCTGGGTGTTGCAAGACCCTGCTATCAATTGCTCCCTGGGCGATGCTTTTCCCCGGAGAGGAACGAGCAGGGAGTGCAGGTCGGTGCTGTGGGATGGCCCCACTTCAGGGGGGTGCAGCACTGGGGATGGAAAGCAGAGGGAACAAACTCAGCTCTGTGCTCTCACTGAATTCAGAGACAGGCAGGAACTGGCTCTTGACTTCCAGGGGGATCTGGGGAGCTGAATACTGTGGGATCCTTTGGGAATCCCAGTCCCAACCCCTGTCTTTGAAGCGCACAGCGGATTTGGCCGAGATATCAGCAAGGTATCAATTTGTTTCTTATTTTAGCCAGCTTTGATTTGTGGGCTGAACTTTACCTCCACTTAGAGCCCCCTGGAAGTTCTCTCCTTCCATTTTCCATGGCGTGCTGGCTCGCTTGGCAGGCTCTGGGATCTCAGGTAACCCGCTGCTGAAAACAACCCCGTCCAGAACGAGGACACTTCTGGCCTGGACATGGCTGTCCCTTTGGACTCGATGACGGTGCCTCATCACAGAGTTCTGGGCACCTTTGGGACACCTTGGGGTGTCTGGGACATCTGCACAGGGTGACAAACATGATAGGTGTGCAGGAGATCCGTTCTCTTCCCACCTGGTGGGGGTGTGGCTGCCCCTTTCCTCTGGAGTGGGGCTGCATCCTGCACTGACCTGCCCTCATCCATGGGTTTGAGGGCCGGGGTGGGCTAACACGTGCTCAGGGTGAGATTCAGCCCTGAGCTAAGGCAGGTAGAAGTGGGTGTGCACCCCTGAGGTGCTGCAGCTCAGCAGGGTCTGATTCCAGGTGACGGGGGGCGAGTCAGGCCCTGAGCCCACCCTGAGCCCCCCTGGACCAGCTGTGTCACTCCTCAGGCCCCACTGACCAAGGGTTCAACCCACTCACCTCCACATAAACACCAGGGGACATTTCAAATCACCTCTTTATCCCATCGGTCTCCAGCTCTCACCGTAGGAAATCCGTTATTCCAGGCTTCCATGACACATTATTCCTTGTGGATATTTGGGATGCCTCAAGGTGTCTCAAGCTACAGCTGATGTCTCTCTAGAGGCCAGCACAGCCCACCCCACAGGCCCCTCGCCCTTAGTGGAAGCTCAGAGCTGCAGAGCACAGGGATGCACTGGATTTCAGGTGTCTCAAGTGCAGAGTGCCTCCCACCCCTTTCCGGCCTTTGGAATAGTTCAGAACTTTTTCTGCATTAGATTTTGTAACTTCTGAAGAAAGATCTTGCGCGATTTTGGTGTTATTCTTCTGTTACTACTAAATCTGTTGTCATTAATGCTTCTGTACAGACCATGCCCCGGATGGAGCAGAGACAAACAAACCAGAAGGAAATGCAGCTTTTTGGAATGATTTTTAATGCAAACGACCCTGCGAGACAGAGATGCTGTCACTGCTTTTTCTTCCTCCTTTGTTCCTACTTTGAATGCACAGATTTTGGGGTTTAAGGGCTTTTCTTGTCTTGCACAAACCTCGATTTCAGTTGCTTGGCGTGGCCTCGGTTGTGGGGTTGTATGGCTCCCAAATTCTGATTTCAGTGGGGTGTTTTCCAGCTCACTACAAAAAAAACCCCACCTAAATAGTTGGTTCTTTCTACCCCTCCCCTTAGGAGACTGCTGCACATTCCCTTTGCTCCCATTTGGTGCCTAATTCTGGCTGATTACCCCTAATGATGCTGGTGGTTAATTACTGGTACCAGAACTTGTTTTCCAGCATCAGAACACCTTTTCCACCTGGGTTTTTTTGTGTAATAAAAACCTTTATCGGGCTAAGAAATGATGTTGCCACTGAAGGATGACCAGGCCCAGGGTGGGGTTGTTGGGGTGTCTGTGCAGGGCCAGGAGTGGGACTGGATGATCCTTGAGGGTCCCTTCCCCACTCTGTGGTTCTGTGATTGTACCCAAGGATATTTTTCACCTCTTCTCTGTCTAATTTTCTGTTCCTTTTCGAGTTTTATCGTTGCATGAAGACAACCAGACAAATAATTTCCTGACCCCTGCATTTGCCAGCAACTTCCACAAATGCTTAAAGCTGCTCTGTGTACAGCCAATTATCGTGGGTGACTCTCTCTCCTTCTCCTTGGCTTGATCCCCACAAGAGGAGGGGTTGATGAGGCCACTGATTTAACTTGATCTTTGACTGACAACAGCAGAGTCATCTCCTGGCCCAACAGGGTGTAAATATGAAAATAGATGAGTTAATTTTCTGCGAAATCTGAGCTATGATCACTCCTGCTCAAGCCTCCTCCATCAGGCCTCCTGCTCAGAGTCACTGAGGAAATGTTCAACCTCAAAGACAGGCAAGAAAAATCCTCTGCAGGTCCAGGAGGAGAGAGAGCAGGAGGCTCAGGGCTGAGGCAGAATTCTTTATGTCTTTATATCAAGACAGATATGAGCATCTTCTGCGTTGTCCTTAAAACAACCCTTTATCATGGCTGTGTGGCTGGAATAATCGCCGTGAAAAATGGGGCCGCCCTGGGCAGAAATGTGCGCTGCGTCCTGAGACGGAGCGGGGGAATTCATCTGCTTCACTGCAAGGTCACGGGGGAGCTCAGGACGCTCTCCTGGGAAAGCAGAAAGCCTCGGGCACAGCCATGGGAGGGTTTTCGGCCAAGACTCAGCAGAGCCTGGTTGGGTGGCTTGGGTGGGCACTTGTCGCTAGCGAGCAGAGACCAAGGAATAAAGCGACATGGACGGTTTAGGACAAGAAGAAACCGACCCTTTATTAATTGACAAATTCGCTTATATCCCTTAGCACGCTGGACTGACATAAGGTTATTGGTTCACTGACCAAGCACCCCCCAGAGGGACTGGCTGAACCCAACAACACTCACTGCAGATATTTTCTCCTTGGTACCATAACAATACCATAGTCTACAAAACTCCCAACTGTTTTCCCATAGCGCCCGTGAGAAAGCAAGGCTTTCACACAGACACTGTCAGAAAACTGAGAAATCTCTCTGCAGCCAGGCTTTTAGCGTTCACAGGCACTGCCCTTTCTTACAAACTCCTCAGCCCTTTCCTGCTCCGAAGCGTCCTGGCTTGGTGTGCGCACTGTACGAATCCCAAACCCTGAGTCCTGAGCCCCTGATCTTCTGTCTGTAAATGCCTGGCAAGTTCTGCTCACCGAAGTCATCACTGGAGGCTTCCCCTGCCTCTCATCACCATCATCTCTGTGGTCCCCTTCTTGCAGTCCTCATCCTTTGCTACCTCTCCAACCTTGCTCAGATATTCCATGAAAAATTAGATGTGGGAATTCCTGAGCCTCATCCCTGATAAGAAACTTTCTTTTTCAGTTAACAGCACTGTGTGGACCCTGCACCACCTCCCTCTGCCTCCCTGCCGAAACGATCCATGGCTTTATCCCCAAATGGGGCATCCCTGGACATTTCTGATGCGCCTTCTCCTGACACCGTGTCCCTCTGAGCAGGGTGGGAGTTC
The DNA here is from genome assembly GCA_014706295.1 of Lycocorax pyrrhopterus obiensis. Classification (NCBI taxonomy): domain Eukaryota; kingdom Metazoa; phylum Chordata; class Aves; order Passeriformes; family Paradisaeidae; genus Lycocorax; species Lycocorax pyrrhopterus. The sequence goes on from JACSVZ010000024.1 coordinate 1,576,369, forward strand.
GGCTGGAGAGAGGGAGAGACCCTCAGGAAAAGGTCTGGTAGGGGAGGGTTGAGCCCGATCCTGACTCTGTGGTGTCCCCAGCAGGTCCTTCCCAAGCTTCTGACAGCTCCAGACACCAGGAGATGCCTGTGCTGGTGTCCCTGGGCTCAGGGGTGCAGGGAAAGGGGCCCTCTGTGCCTGGAGCAGCTCTGCAGGGGTTGGATGTGGTGTCCCACTGTCCCTGAGCACTCACCAGACCTCCTTGTCCTGTGTTCTCCTTGCTGCCACTCCCTTCCACCTGGAGCAGGCAGGGAACAACACAGGCATCTCTCCCAAAGGTCAGGGAATTTTAGGAGCTTTACCACAACCGGGGCATGGAGCAGGGAGCTCAGAACCAGGGATGCCCTGGAACCTTATCCCTTTTATTTCTTTCCTTGAGGAAACACATAAAAAGCAAAAATGCGGCCAGGCTTCGGATAATTTCTCTTTTTTGGGAGGGGCTTTTCCTCTCCCAGGGCTTTGAACAAGTTATCCAGGAGAGAAAAGAGGGGCTGATTAGCAGAGGTGGGCAAACAGTGACAAAGCTGAAGGGATGGATGCATTTGCAGGGTGCAGAAAGCAAACAAAACATCGGGGAATTGCAGCTTCCCGAGATCAAAAACATGCTAATAGGAAATGTTGGAATGTTGGTTGGTGCTCCTAAAAAGCCGTGGATGGGAAATGAGTGGATGAGTGAGTGAAGGTTTAACTGGGCCAGTGGGGGAAGCAGGGCTGATAAGGAACTCCTCATCCAGGAGCGTTTGGGTGTTTGGATGCATCTGTTTATTCTCCTCAGATAAGATAACTCCAGGCTGCGTTCAGAGCAGATTAAAACAGTTTAATAAACAGATTTATATGCATGAACACACTGGCACAGGAACACTCACATGGTAGCTCATGGATCAGCATCCACTTCAGTTCAGGAGGGTTTTCAATCATGATTACGGTCTCTCTCATTAGAGAGCGTTTTTTATCACAGAAACCCCAATTTTCCAGACAAATCACTCTAATTAAACCTGGGAGATAAAATAGTGGGGTTTGGCCAAAGCAGCTCCCTCCACCTCTGGTTCCTTGCTCTGACAGAGTCCAGCCAGCTTGCTGAGGCTCAAGAGGAGCTGGGTGGAAACCAAATTACTCATCTTTGAGGGCTGGACAGAGCCTGCTCGGGTAGGAAATCCTGGGATGAGCGCAGAGCTGGGAGCGAGGGAGGAGGGAGCCAAAGCTCCTGTGCAGGGACAGCAAGTGGAGAGAGGAGATCCCACGCCTCACCCAGGAGCTCGCTGTGGTGTCCAGGGTGTGAGAAGGGGGTAGAGGCTGACTGTGAAGGAACAGAAACGGGTGTTTGTGGGGTCAGGTGCCTTCAATCCATAGGGAGAACGAGGCAGGGAGAGCAGCTCTGTGCGGGAGCTGCCCACGGTGACAGAGCCACACGGCCTGGGGACGTTCAGTCCCATCAGGAGAGGGCTCGGGGGAGGATGGGACTGGAGGATTCATCCTCAGTCTGGCCTGGAGAAGGAGGGTGTACGTTCCTAAGGTGGCAGAAGATCTTCCCAGACACGGGCAAGAGGCTGCAATGGATAAATGAGCAAATTTATCACCTGTGGGACCGTCCCCCATGGGAAACCCCTGCTCTGTTCATGGATGTCCCAGTGCAAAGGCCAGCGGGCTGTGCCCAGGAGCCCCCCAGTGCTTCACCACTGGTCCTGGAGCTCTGGGGCTGCAGAAGGGCCCCCAAATCTGGGATTTTTGTCCAGCTGTCTCCCACCAGTGGTGCCCTGTGCCCCACTGCACCAGCCAGGGCACACATCCCACCCCGGAGCCCTTCCCCAGCCCCTGGGCACAGCGAGGGGCCCATCCAGGGGATGCTCCAGCACCTGCTCGAGATAAAACTTTCATTGCCATGGCCTTGCTCAGAAAACCAGGAAACACATTCCCAAACTCCAGCCTGGCTTCTCTTCCACAGTTGCCCTCTTTATGGGCAGAGCTTCCACTCAGGATCTTAAAATCACAGAATCACGGAGTGGTTTGGGTTGGGAGGGACCTCAAAGCTCATCTTGTTCCCCCCCAGGGATACCTTCCTCTATCCCAGGTGGGTCCAAGCCCCATCCAACCTGGCCTGGGACCCTTCCAGGGATGGGGCAGCCACAGTTTCCATGTGCCAGGGCCTCACCACCTCAACAGAAGATTTGCAGAGCACTTTTATGTCCCTTGGAATGGTAGGTGGGGGTGAGGCTAAAGGAGCCCAGCAGCTCAGCACAGCTGGACTCTCCCTTTCTCTTTGAGGGTCTGTCTGACCTTCTGCTTGGTCTCTGGCCTTGCAGCCTCATGCCAAGAGAGAAAGTAGAGGAAAAACTTCCAACAGCGTCTCCTGGCAGAGCCCAACAGGGCTGAGGAGCAAAGCCATTGGCTGCTGGGTGGGTGGGGGTGGTGAGCTCAATATCTGAAGTCCTGGGGTCTTCAGGGCTGTCGGGGATCCCAGAGGAGCCACGGAGCTTCAGCAGCAGAGACTGCACCGCTCCATCAGTGATGGGATGGAGGCAGTGCCTGTCCCTGAGGCTGGGAGAGGAAAGGGACACGGGGAGAGAGGCAGGAATTCAGATCCCACCACGCCGAAGGCCACAGCGTCTGCAGAGCCACGTTGTGCTGCCCTGCCCGTGCCTGGATTCATTCCCCAGAGGAATGTGTTTGCTGGTGCCTGTGGAGCAGAGGAACAGGGGGGATTTGCAGGTCACCTGAGCTAGGGCAGAGGCTGAAGGGCCCTGTGACAGCAGTCACGGACAGAGAGGTGGGCGACTCCGAGGCATTTGCACCTGCGAGAGCAGCCAGTCACCGGCATGAGCACCCCGGACCGAGAGAAATCAGGGGAGCCCCCACCTGCAGCACTCCCTTGATGTCTTATCCAGCCTCCTAGACACAGAGACTAGACAGAGTAAAGGAACAAAAGTAGGTATTAATTTGAAGGGCTTTCAAGGTACACCCTGGGGAGCCAGAGGCTATTGCCAAGATGGACCCCAAGATGGACGACAGGTCACGAGTTTTCCACACTTTTATAAGTTTGGTTCATTTGCATATCAGGGTCAATTCTCCAATTAAAACCCCAGTTAAATGATGTAATTCTCCTTAGCTACCCCCCCTTCAGAGACTCCTTGGTTTACACCCCTTGGGCTCAGGATGGTCCAAGTGTCCTTGCAGAGCAGTCCGGAGAGGCTTTGTTGTGTCTAACAGGCATGAGAGAGCAGAAAGTAACAGGCTACGAGAAGCTTCAAAGTTGCACACTAAGCAGTACAGAGTTTAAAAAAATATAAAAGTTAAAACCTCAGGCATCACCCTGACTCCGAGACGCCCCAATGCTCACCTCAGCACCGCAGCTCCAGCCCAGCCCTCAGCCCTGCCCGTGCCAGTGCTGAACCAGGGGAGACTCCACGTTCTGCAGGGACAATCATTGGTGTGTGCAAACCTGGGCATTTCCCCTCATTTTTCTCCCGACCCAAGACTCGTCAAGCTCTGGAATCTCTCTGGCCGCACTTCTCAGGATACACCTGGTTCTTGCTTTCCTGTGTTAAACAACCAGGAATAAATCACTTGTGGTTTTTGAAGGGCTCTGCCTGAAATCTGGGGTGAGCTCAGGGTGGAAATCCACAGTGAAATGAAGAAGAGTTTGAGGAAGAGCCTAATCTGCATTAACAGAAGTCATGGGCACAGTCCTGAATGTGTCATTTGTAGTTTAGGTGGAGGAGTGGGGATCTCCTGACTGCTTTCCAAGGCTTCTGCTTGGATGAAGTTCTGTTTTTGCACCTTCACACGCTGACTGCCTTCAGCACTCCTGGTCTGGTCTCAGCCTCTTTTCTTTCCTTTGTACATTTCACTGACACCTTCTCCTGGAAATATTTCCTACCTAATTTTCTCTGAGAGAAGAAGAATGAGTTAGCCCAGAGCCCTTGATCTTGCAGGCCCTTCTGAGGGTTAGGAGAGAGCTGCTTCTAGTAGACCTCAACCTGGCAGCAGGTCATGAACTTGGGGCTCTGGAAGACAAAGTTTGCCCTCACCGTTGTGGGAAGGGAGCTGGAGGTGCAGGTCTGGGTACAGGTGGAAAGCCAGAATCCATCTGAGTGTGGAAAAGTGGGTTGGAATGGGATGTGTGGAGCACCTGGAGCACCCATGGGCATCACAGGCCCTGGGGACCGCCCCGGCTCTTACGGAGGTGCCCTGCCCTCCCTGACCCCACTGGCAGCAGCAGCCAGGGCCATTCCCTGTGTTTGGGTGAGTTTTCCACATCGGTGCCCGGCAGGCCACGTGACACTTTTTTGTGCCTTAATTGAGCCTCCCCTGATGGGGGAGGATTCCCTGAGCCCTTACCCGGGCTCCGCAGACGAACGGGACTCTTCCACGCTTTGCTCTCAGGTCGTTGTTTATTAATTCTCATCAGAGGAGCTCAGACAGAGCGACATGACTCCTCTTAGGAAGCGCATAGAACAAGTCCAATTATCAAGATAACACTGTTCTTTTATAGGTAAATCACCCAATGAAATCCCGAAACGAAAGATATTTTTACTTTTCTACCAATGTTCAATAAATCGTTCTGTCACATGAAAGGAACTGCGGCATTTTTCACCCAATCCTCTCAATCCTCTTTTGCCGCACAAAATGGAGTAAAGAAAGAAGAAAGAAGAAGGCCTAAAACAACAACAATCCTCCATTTTGGAGGTTTTGTTTCTTATCTATTTTGCTAAATTAACAAATCCAACACCTTTAAATTTTCACCCTGTGACAATCTTATGTAATGTTCTATCACCTAATTCACACCAGTGTAGATTCTACTTCCTCCCAGAGGGTAGGTAATTTTCTCCATGGACGAAGGTCAAAGACAGGGTTGTCCAGGGGGGTAAAACCCTTCAAAACAGGCAGAGAAATATTCCCTGCACTTTGGACTCCAACAGCCACGCTCCGCTGAGGGCATCGTGGGGCTGTTTGTGCTCTGCCCTCCCCAGGGCTGCCCTGGGGCTGGCAGAGCTGCCCTGGGCTCCGTTCGGGCTGTGCAGGGCTGGTTTTCTCTCAGTTTGCCTCCCTTGCCAAGCCAGCTCCATCTCAGGCCTTGGAGCAAAGGGAAGATGGGAGCTGTCACCTCCGCGCTGTCCTTGGCAGGGAGCAAAGGCCAGCGCCACCGTCAGTGCCAGGAAGTGCAGGGAACACACGTATTTCCCTGGACATGGTATCCAGGTCCTGGCAGGGCATAGAAGAAGCGTCTTCCTGCCTCTTCCACGCTGACAGAACGTCTTGTTCCTCCTCCTCTGTTTTGCAGAATGCTGAGTTGAGGATTGAGTTTTTCCCAGGGGTAGAGATGGGGATGAGGATCTTTCTTCCCAGTGCCCTGGGCTCTCACAATTAATGCTCTGCAGAGCTTTCAAAGGTTTCCTTGATTTCCTGCCTGACAGACAGGGGGGAGGAACTGCCAGCAAAGGAGAAAGATGTTTTCCTCCAGCGCCCCGATCCAGCTCCATCCACTCCCTCTCCTTCCAGCTGCCCCCAAGAGCAGCACACAAACACCCCATTCACGGGAAAATAAGGAAAGTCAGGAAAATTATTTCTCTCCCCCAGCAGAAGTCAGTGAAGAAACCGCTGCTGCGGCTTGGTGCCAGGAGAGGTTCGCACATTTTTTAGCATCACTGCAGAGTGAGCTGGTCAGCAAGTGCTGAGCTCAGAGCTCTGCTGCGAGGCAGCTGGAAGGAGGCCTTCATTTCCCGGGGATTCCGCCGGCAGGCTGGAGCAGATGGAACTCCTGGCTGCGTCCCTGCCACCTTTGGCCTCCCCAGAGCTGAGACAGGAGGAGCTCATGGACCAGTCACAGCACTCAGCCAAAGCTTGCACACAGCCACCTCTGTCCTGCCGCCTCCAGTCTGTCCCCTCTGTGGCAGGTGCCACATTTCTTGTCCCTGTCTTGCCACCCCTCATGGTTTTCCTGATGGCAGCGGGCAGCCTGCTGTCCCCCGGGCATTTCTTCACTTAGGGTTTCACTCACGCCTGTCCTGCAAGTCCAAGGAATTGATAAGAGTTGAAAGTATCATGTGGACAAAGTGCTAGAAAGAGCTCTAAAGGGTGCTGGTCCTTCAGAGTTCTGCAAAGATGCAGATTCTGACCATTTTTCCCCAATTAGTTGCTTTCCCTGCAGTGTTTGCTGCCCTCTGTGCTAAGACTTGTTATTTTGAGGAGTTCATTGAGGTTTCTCCGTGGGCCATCATCTGGGAACACGGCCAAGGGTGAGTATCAGACTCCTGCTGGAGCCAAGGCTGGCTCAGCTGCCCTCCCATCCCATCATCCCATCATCCCATCATCCTATCCCGTCTCGTCCCATCCCATCCCATCCCATCCCATCCCATCCCATCCCATCCCATCCCAGGGGCTGAGGGTCACAGAGAAGGGGCAGAGCCACCCTCTCCCAGAGGGATCTTTGCTGTCCTGAAACACACCCAGGGGTTTGCAGAAGAGCCTGAGCTGAGCCTTGCTAAGCCTGGTCATGTCCCAGGCACAGCCAGCCCTGCCCCAGCCCCTCTGCCCTGCTCCGTCAGGGATGTGCAGGACCCACACATCAGCATCTTCCAGGGGGTCACAGGTGGGACAGGAAGGATGTGCAGGGACTTCCCAATTTTGCAGGCTTGGGTGGAATCTGCTTCTTCCAGCTCTGAATCACGCCTGGGGGCAGACACTGCAGATTCCCGGGATCAGGGCTTTGGGAAGCAGTGGTGCAATGCCCCCAACTGCCCCAGGCCTGCCCAGCTGCCCCGGACACTGCGGCAGGAGCACGTCCATCCCTGCCCGGGGACACAAGCCCTGTGCTCGTGCCTTGTCCACAGGACCCGGGAGCAGCATTCCCTGTGCCAGACTATCAACCCTGTGGAAAAAAGCAAACCCAAACAATGGCCCTGTGTTTTCTTTGGAGATCCCAGCCCCAGCACAGTCAGCAGCAGGGCCGTGGCTGGCAGCACGCGCTGCCCGCTCACCCTCCTGTCCCTCCCCAGCCCCAGCCTGAGTCATGGCTGCGGCCACAGACAGTGACACAAGGCCATTGTCATCCCAGGAATGCAGCGCTTTCCTGCTCTGCACAAATATTTGGTACAGTGCATTTTCCATGCTGGGCCCGGATTCCTGCTGGAAGTGCCCCCAGGAGCGCTGCTGACTAACGCTGCCATCCCTCCCCGTGTTCCCCAGGGTCCCAGGCTCCTTTCTCCTCTGCACAAAGGGCACGGAGTCAAGGCTGAGGAAGTGCATTTCCTCCGAGCAGCACATGCCCTGGAGTTCGAGGAAATCGTGGATTTAACCCCTCCAGGTACGGTTCCCTGGGGTCACGTCACTGGAGCCAGCTCATGGTTCAGGGCTGGCCTGGAGGAGCAGGTTTGGACATGGAGGGGCACTTGCAGAGCAGGTCGATGGTTTGTCTCCCTACTCCAGAGATGGCCAGGGGGTCACTGGTCCCCCGGAGATGCCTCTCTTGGCGTTGCCTCCCAAGGCATGAGACAGGAGCTCAGACAGGAGCGGTGCTGCGAACATGGAGCCCTGCAAAGGCCTCCTTTAATCCTGTCCTGGGGACACCCTCAGGGCACTGCAGCTCCCTGCCTCTGCTGACCTGTCTGCTCGGAGGTGAAATCCCAGTTACTGCCCTCACTGGAGCCCTTCTGCCTCCTCACACTGCACAGCAGAGAGCCAAGGACAGGACTTGTGTTTTCTACCTCCACGGGTTGTTAGCAGGGTGATTTAAAATCGTATTTCTGGGAATGTATGGGATAAATAAATTTAAAAGTGAATCTCAGGATGTGGCAAAGACCCTGTTCCCCCAAATATCTTCATTTTATGGAGCTGAAGGACAGATGGTGAGGCTGCAATGAGGGATTTCACTGTGTTGAGGTCCTCAATGAACACCAAGGGCTGCTGTGGTGCTGGTGAGGGTGTCACACATTCCATAGGGGACAGGAATGTCTTCATTGTGACAGCACAGGGCTGGCTGGAACAGGGCTGTGCGCTGGGACCACGGAATCACAGAATCATGGGATGGTTTGGGTTGGGAGGGACCCTAAAGCCCACCCAGTGCCGCCTCTGCCATGGGCAGGGACACGTCCCACTGTCCCAGGCTGCTCCAAGCCCCATCCAGCCTGGCCTGGGACACTGCCAGGGATCCAGGGGCAGCCACAGCTGCTCTGGGATGTAGCACAGCCATGGTGCTTCAGGGCATTTTGGGATGCAGCAGTGTTGGAGCCATGAACGTGCCCAGTGGGATGCATCAGACACGCTCTGAAACGCGGCCACCTGCTCTGGGTTTGTGCACACGCAGGACAGGTAATGGTGGCCATCACATGGTGGTCACAGCCTTTGCTACACATTCAGTGGAGAGCACTCCCTGTCTTTGTGAGAAAAAGTTAATTTGAAAAATGAAGTTGTTGAATTTACAGAAATGTTTTGGCTGAATTTTGAGTCTCCTCAACTGTGCTTAACCCAGGAGGAGCCAACATTATTGATGTTGTGGTAATCTACACAACATGCATTTCCTCCCCAGACGAAATGTTTATACTCAACATGGAGAGCGTGGTGGGGTCAGCCAGGATGGATTGGGGCAGCCAGGATGGATCAGAGGAGCCAGGCTGGATTGGGGCAGCCAGGATGGATCAGAGGAGCCAGGGTGGGTTGGGGCAGCCAGGATGGATCAGGGGAGCCAGGGTGGGTTGGGGCAGCCAGGATGGGTTGGAGCAGCCTTGGATTGGAAGAGCCTGGATTGGATTTGGGCAGCCAGGAGGGATTGGAGCACCTTGGATTGGGGCAGCCTGGATTGAGGCAGCCTGGATTGGAGTAGCCAGGCTGGGTTAGAGCAGTCAGGGATGGATTGGAGCAGCCTAGATTGGATTGGAACAGCCAGGCTGGATTGGAAAAGGCAGGCTGGATCGGGGGAGCCTCAATTGGAGCATCCAGGCTGGATTGGAGCAACTTGGATTGGAACAACCTGGATTGGGGCAGCCAGGCTGGATTGGGGCATCCAGGCTGGAACAGAGGAGCCAGGGTGGGTTGGAGCAGCCAGGGTGGGTTGGAGCAGCCTGGATTGGATTAGGGCAGCCAGGATGGATTTGAGCAGCCAGGCTGGATTGGAGCAGCCTCAAATGGAGCATCCAGCCTGGATCGGAGCACACAGACTGGATTGGAGCAGCCTGGATTGGGGCAACCAAGCTGGATTAGAGCATCCTGGCTGGATTGCAGCAACTTGGATTGGAGCATCCAGGATGGCAGCAGCCTAGGTTGGAGCATCCAGGCTGGCCAAGGCTCCTGGTGGCTGCAGCTGAGCTGGAGGCTGCAGTGGAAGCCCTGCCCTGGCCCAGAGCAGTTGTGCAATAGCGGATGTTTGGGAGCAGATAGGTGATGCAGAAGACTTCCTTCCTCAGCTCACAAGGCAAATAATTTGTATCCTGATTACAAATTATGAGGGTTGGGAGATTGCAAGGTCAGGAGGGACCGCTGCAATTATGTCATCTGACCTTCCCAAGGAGTGCAGCCTTGGAATGACACTCGGTGATTCCCACGCCGAGGCCATCGGTCCTGGCTGTCCCACAGGGAGCCTTTTCCTGCAGCCTGAGGCACAGGGGGGTCTGTCCCTGACTCTGTGACAGGTGACCCCAGCACACAACCTCCTCTCCTGCTCAGGAGCACGCAGGTCCCTTCCAGGTTGTGTTTGAGCTACAAGACTTTGGTCTAGAGAGATCATGGAAGAGAGAAGAGAAGAGAAGAGAAGAGAAGAGAAGAGAAGAGAAGAGAAGAGAAGAGAAGAGAAGAGAAGAGAAGAGAAGAGAAGAGAAGAGAAGAGAAGAGAAGAGAAGAGAAGAGAAGAGAAGAGAAGAGAAGAGAAGAGAAGAGAAGAGAAGAGAAGAGAAGAGAAGAGAAGAGAAGAGAAGAGAAGAGAAGAGAAGAGAAGAGAAGAGAAGAGAAGAGAAGAGAAGAGAATGAGAAGAAGATGAGAGGAGAGGAGAGGAAAGGAGAATGGAATCTTCTGAGCTCCTTGAAGGGACCCACAAAGATTATCCAAGTCCAGCTCTTGGCCCTGCACAGGACAACCCCAAGGATCCCACCCTGGTTCACATCAGATTTAGAATCAGCTGCCCTGTCCAGCAAGAACAGCAGGATTGTGCCCTGTCCCTGTTTCCACACCACCTCTTCCCACCTCATGGAACAACCTGGAATGCAGGAGGAAGGAGGCTGTTTAGGAAGTTTTGGGGTGTCTCATTCCCACCAGGGCCGTGCAAGTGGCACAGGGAAGGTCAACTACGAGTCCAAACCTGAGGCTTTGACCTCTGTGGGATGTAAACATGCTTGAAACTCGTACTCCAATTTCTTGACTGTTTAAATCCTGGAACTCCCTGGAGGCTCAGGCCGCAGAGATCTGTATCAGCACAGAAACAGCAGCCCCTGATCCCACTGTGGTGCATCCTACCCTGACTGGGCCTGCCTGGCTTTGGCAGCCACAGTTCCTGGTTAGTGCAAATAGCCCAGAACTGTTTTTGCAGACATGAATAAATCCATCCGCCCCCAATATTATCATTATTAATGAGGCTGTTTATCACTGATATTGTGGTAGGACCCAGAGAGCCCTGGACAAGGATGGGGCCTCGCTGCACAGTCATGGCCCAAATGCCATCACTTCCCGAAGTCCCTGAAATCCAAAATGAGCAGAGATGAGCTGTGGCAGAGACCAAAGAGGTGCAGGGCAATGTCAGAACAAATCCTCACTGATTTGCTCCTCTGGAAGATGAAGAACATCACAGCAAGTTTGTGGGCAGATGTTCGTGCTGAGTAGAGCCCGGAGACTGTGATGCCAGGGGCAGGGACACTTCAGCCTGGTCCCAGTGTCCCTGCATCTGTGATCCCAGTGTCACTAGCGAGCAGAGACCAAGGAATAAAGCGACATGGATGGTTTAGTACGAGAAGAAACCGACGCTTTATTAATTGACAAATTCGCTTATATCCCTTAGCACGCTGGACTGACATAAGGTTATTGGTTCACTGACCAAGCACCCCCCAGAGGGATTGGCTGAACCCAACAACACTCACTTCAGATATTTTCTCCTTGGTATCATAACAATACCATCGTTTACAAAATCTCCCAACTGTTTTCCCATAGTGCCCGTGAGAAAGCAAGGCTTTCGCACAGACACTGTCAGAAAACTGAGAAACCTCTCTGCAGCCAGGCTTTCAGCATTCACAATCCCAAGGGCAGGGACATTTCAGCCTGGTCCCAGTGTCCCTGCTCATCCCTCCCACCACTCAGGCTGCCCAGCTGTGGGGTTTTGCTGCCAAAGATGCACAGGCTGTGCAGGGAAAAGTGCACAGAACGAGCACTTAGGGCACATCCAGAGTTCTTGAGGCTTTGCCCTGTCTTAGGAGGAGGCTTTTAGCCCACTGTCAGTCCCTTCCCCACCACTGTGACCCAGCTGGCCCTGCACTGAGCTGGGACATGTCCCAGGGTGCTCTGTGCTGGGTCACAGCCTGGGGGTGCTGTCTGTGGGCAGCCCCTGACTCCCCACCACAGCTTTGTGCAACTTCCCAGCTCGGCAGCCTCAGCCCTGCTGCCTCGGGGATATTTCCATGCGAGGACGGTCCTGGCCGGAGGGAAGCGAAGCGAACCAGCCATTCCCAGGCTGAGCCAGCCAGGGGTGGCGAGGGGACAGCGACAGGCCAGGGGCAGGTGAGCCAGGCTGCACGGGGAGAAGCACGAGGAGCTGCTCCCTGGCTCTGTCCCGGTCCCATTCTCCCTGTGCCAGCAGCTCTTTCACATCTTTTATCTCCATGGGCGCTTCCTCCCCAGGATTTTGCAGCATCCTCCTTGTCCCCACTCATGGATCAGCCCGGCAGGTGCCCGCCGGGCTGGGGCCATGGGGGCACACGGAGTGGCCAGCAGCAGCCCTGGCACCTCCGCAGCAGGGGACACAATGAGGATTAATCACAGCCTGTCAGAGACGCTGCCGTACTTTTCCTCCATCCTTATTTGCGTGCTAGCGCCTGGAAAACAGGATGGCGATGTTTTCCTGCCGCGCATTCCCCAAGACTAAACAAAGGAGCTTGGATTTCCAGCCCGCGCTGATCTCTGGTAAATGTGGGGCTTTCAGGAATTGCTCGGGGAGCGCAGGAGTAGGGGGGTTCAGGGATCTGCCCCTCGGGCTGGTTCCGCTGCTCGGAGCAGAAAACCTGGTTTTCCATCTCGCTTTTGGGGAAAATGCCGCCTAAAGAAAGATCTTGTGTGCACAGCCTGCCTGGCTGCACTGGTGGGCTCTCGTTAAGGTTTATTACTCGTAATTTGTTAATTTCTCGTTAGTTTGAGGTCCGGCCATGGGAGGTGCTTTACGATGAAGTACAAAAGAGAAACCCGAGTGTTTGATTGTAAAGAGGGAGGAATGTTTATTTTGAAGAGTGCAACCACCCACATCACCCTGGCAGGAGTTAGATGAGGGGTCCTTAGGCCAGCTGCTAAACTGGGAGCTCAGCAGGGAATGAATCAGAGAATCACAGAATATTGGAATGGTTTGGGTTGGAAGGGACCTGAAAGATCATTCAGTTCCATGGGCAGGGTCCTTCCCCTGGAAACTCTGCCCTCACCTGCTTGGAAAGCCCAGGGCTCTTCCCTCCCTGTTGCAATGCCTTTCCCTCATCCCCGTTCCTTGGGATGCTCTGGAGAATCCACCCCTTCCCTGATGCTTTATGGGTTTAAAGAGCTGCTCTCTCCAACCTCGGATGAACTTTGCAGAGCAGCAATAATTGGTGCTTGTGCAGCTTCTGGGGAACTTTTGGGAGGTCTTAAAATGTCCCCTGGACTGGGAAAATGAATGGTGGGAATCCTAATTCTGAACTGATGTGGGGAATTTGACCCCATGTGTACGATGTGCAGGTTTGGCGAGTCTGTTCCCAGCACCAGGAGCATCAAAACCAGACAGAGCCGGGTCCTGGGATAGATAGAACAGGGAAAAGAGAAGAGCTGAGGAGGGAAAAGCTGTGTTAGAAGCCTTGGAGAGAGGCTGTGGAGGTTTTCCATGAAAATACCTCAATTTCCACTCAGCCTTGATGGGGAACACGTTCCACCTATAGATCATCCTTCCCATCTAATCCTGCGAATGTGGAACCATTTTACAGTCAGGAACTTTTGATGATTTGGAGGACAAAGGCTCAACACCTTTCCTGGCATTAAGTGAAGAATAACCACCCGGATTCGCCCAATTTCGGTGATCACAGTGTGGGGGTGATCCCCATTTTTCACTTTCTGTGGCCCCAGAGCTGAGATGCTTCAACCACAGAATCACAGAATCATTAAGGTTGGAAAAGACCGCTAAGATCACCAAGTCTTTAATCGAATCCCACTGAACCTGATCACAAAGTGCCACATCCCCTCGATTTTTGAACACTTCCAGGGATGGTGACTCCATCACTGCCCTGGCCAGCTGTGCCAGGGCTGAACCACTCTCCCAGTGAAGAAATTTTCCCTAAAATCCAACCTAAACCTTCCCTGAAAAAAATTTGGGCCACTTCCTCTTGTCCTGTCCCTTGTCCCCTGTCCCCTGGAAACAGAGCCCAACCCCTACCTGCCTCCCTTAAAAACCCCAAATTTTCTGTGAAAACTCAGTTTTATGAAGTAGAATTGTGATATTTATAGATATATTTTTTAAACCACTGGTTGGTGAAACTGCTTTTCCCTCTGGTGACTCATGAAAAATACTGACCAAATGCACTTCAGCTCTCATTTGTGGTGTCCTCCAGTTGTGTCTCTGGATGTTCTGTCCCCGAGGCACTAAAGAGCCCCAGAACTGCCCCTCCCCAAAGCAATCTCGCTGGATTAAATCCTGAAACCTTATAAGAGTTCTCAAGAGAAGAGCTCATTAAACAGCGTGAAAGTAACCTTGGAGAAGGGGATTTCAAAATCTACCCGGAGAGGTGCAAGGTCTGAGGAGTCGGGATGGGTTGGTTCCTACTCCTGGGTGATGTTTATCTCTGTTCTCCTTGATTCCTGCTCCTGGGTGATGTTTATCTCTGTTCTCCTTGATTCCTGCTCCTGGGTGATGTTTATCTCTGTTCTCCTCGGTTCCTACTCCTGGGTGATGTTTATCTCTGTTCTCCTCAGTAATTGTCACCTGAGAATCTCGCGGCACCAGCGACCTGCGGCTACCAGGAAAAATGGGAAGGGCTGGCAGGAAGTTGTTTGCCTATCTCTTCTTCGGGGTGGGTGACTCAGGCAAGGAATAAAGTGGAATATCTGTAAAAATATCTGCGAGATCCTGAGGCGGGGGTGGAATCTTGGGAACACTCTTTGTGTCCAAAAAATCCCCCCAAAAACATGGATCCCACTGGACATGGGCACGCCGAAACCCACAGGTTTGGGCTGCAACCCAGCAGGAGCATCCAGAAAGTCAAAGGGAGTGGGAGAGGGAGAAATCTCACCTGGAAATGCAGAAGGGAGTGGGAGAGGGAGAAATCCCACCTGGAAATGGAGCTTGACAGGGAGAAATCTCGCCATCATGGAAACGGAATAACAACAACAGAAATCACAAACTTTCTTCCCCCGTTCTGCCCTCCCGCCCTATTTCTCAACAGAACTTTTTAAGTTACAGATTTTAAACCTGTTCTGAGTGGATAAAAGCCTGCACCAGTGCCTGGGGAATGGCAGGAAGGCACGTGCTGTCATGATTGGAGCGCCGGCAGAATGTGCTAATTACATAACAGCCCAGGAATTTGGCAGCGCTGATGCAGAAATAGGGCAAAATAATCCTCTTTCCCCATCACCTCCTTCCCCAACCCTGTCTGCTTCATTTTTTCAGGATGGAAATTTCATTTTCAAACCTTTCCACACAGCTTTTTAACCTGGCAAAAGTGGGGAAAACAACCTTCCCAGGAGCGTGGCCATTCCTCAAGCCCAAATTTTTTCCCCTTTTTTTTTAAAGAAAAACCCCTCTGCTAAAGAGCTGCATTTTGCTTTGGTGCTCAAGAAATGCTTCCAAACCATGCCATAGACCAGTGATAGTTGTGCTTGGCCCCACTTTTCCTGTGGGCAAAGCCTTGGCCCGGAATAATTCCACATCCCTGTCACTAATTCAGCACTGCAGGGACAGGAGGACATTGGTGCTTTGTCCCTGATGTTCAGCAGGGAAGCAATTTCCTCCTTGATGGAGGAAAAATGGGGACAGAGTCACTGCTGCAAAGAGATTTTGAGTCCTTCAGGCCTGCTCCAGTCCAACCCCATAAAATCAGCTCCCTGCACTGGCATTCCCAGCTGTGGATAAAGGAAAAAGAATGGACTTCAGACACTGCCAGTGCATAGCAGGGATCCCAGAATCACAAAACCACAGAATTCCAGAACTACCTGAGGTTGGAAAAGCCCCCCCAGCCCATCGAGCCCAACCTATGACCCATCCCCGCCTTGTCCCCAGCACTGAGTGCCATGTCCAGGCCTCCCTTGGACACCTCCAGGGATGGGAACTCCAAACCTCCCTGGGCAGCCCCTGCCACTCCCTGTGCACCCTTTCAGTGATGGGAGTGGGGCCTCCAGAGCTCTCTGAGTGCCCGTGGGCATCCCTGCACCCACATCCTCCTTTCCTTTGGGTTGGCAGCGAGGCCGCTCCCATGTCCAGCACTGAGAGCAGAGAATCCCAGAATGGTTTGGGTTGGGAGGGACCTCAAAGCCCATCCAGTGCCACCCCTGCCATGGCAGGGACACCTCCCACTGTCCCAGGCTGCTCCAGCCCCAATGTCCAGCCTGGCCTTGGGCACTGCCAGGGATCCAGGGGCAGCCGCGGCTGCTCTGGGAATTCCATCCCAGCCCTGCCCACCCTCCCAGGGAACAATTCCTTCCCAAGATCCCATCCAGGCCCTGCCCTCTGGCACTGGGAAGCCATTCCCTGTGTCCTGTCCGTGAATCCCTTGTCCCCAGTCCCTCTCCAGCTCTCCTGGAGCCCCTTTAGGCCCTGCAAGGGGCTCTGAGCTCTCTCTGGAGCCTTCTCCTCTCCAGGTGAGCACCCCCAGCTCTCCCAGCCTGGCTCTGGAGCAGAGGTCCCTCAGCCCCCTGATGATGCTTTATGACCCCACCTCTGCTCTGCATCCTGGGCCTCTGCTCCTCAGCCCCTCTGCTGCTGTTCCTGGCTTGTATTTCCCTACTTTAACACATTTCTCACAAATTTCTCTCTGTGCCTGGGACAAGCACTTGTTGATGCAAACTTTAAAAACCTCCGATTGTGGCACACAAATACAACAGAAATAAAAACCACCAGTCATAGACATCTACCAACGACCTAAACTGCTATCACAGCAAATCCTGGGGAAACAAAGGTCCCAAAGGATCGGGAAAAGCTCAGATGGAGCAATCGTGGCCACCCTCAGCCCTGAGGTCCTGCACACGCAGTACAAAGCAGAGACAGAGGGCTTCCAGGAGCCAGCACTTGTGACTGAGATCTGCTGCTGCTGCTGCTGCTGGGGGCTCCTGACACTGGGAGCAGCCCAGGGAGGGCTCAGAGAAAACCCTCCCACATGGAGACCACGGGGACAGGGGGGTCGGTGTTGGGGCGCTTTGGGCCACTCGGGGTCTGCCCCCTATCCCTAACGTCATGCCCATCCAATGGGCCGATGAATCGGAGAGCAAGGGGCTGTCTGTGGGCGAGGCCCAGGTCTGAGACCACCCCCATCTCTCCAGAAAGTTCTGTTCAGTTCGGTTACTTATTGGTTCTCCCTGTTGGTCCCTCCTCTGTACCCTTGTTATGGGTCGTGTGTGTTCGGGATCCTCCCCCTGTCTGTTCACTCATTGGTGTCTATCCGGTGCCACCCCTGTTTAAAAGCGCTTGCCACCCTGGCCCCAGCGGTCATTTCTTCCCCTCTCCTTTCAGAGCAGTCAACTCCTGGAAGGTTTTAAGAAGTGGTCCTCTCCCTTGCCTCTTTTGCTTCGGGATACCTGAGGGACTTAGCCACCTGGGCCACCTCATTTTGGGTACGCCTGCTGCCACAGAGCCAGCGCTGCCCAACCACGCGGCTTCTGAGACGCGATGCTGTTCTGTGCCTGTCTGCGGGAAGGTCACTGCTGCCTCTCACGGGACAAGTGCCCTTCGAGGCTGACCCCTTCCAGGGCAGTGACAGGTCGGTGTGGACATCCCCCGGGAGATGTGACCTCCTGGGACGGGCACGGCAGAAGCACCAGAGGCCTCAGCTGCCGTGAGGGCGGAGGGGAAGGGGAGGCTGAGACCCTCCCAAGAGCAGGAAGGGCTGGGCTGAGCACCAGGAGGGAATCTCCTGGTTGGGGTGGCTTGCAGGAGGTCTGGGTCTCTGGCTTCTCCAACCCCAGCCTTTTCTACATCAAGACAAAATTTTTTTTCAACAAAATCACTGCCTCGCTCAGGGATTAATTCCCCAAAATCTTGAGGCCTTTTTTACTGAGGAAGGCAGATAAGGTGCCCCATCCCCACCTCCTTCACAGTCTGTGAATCTCTGGGCAGAATCCCATGCCTCAAATGGGTGTCAAGGGGAGGAAATTCTCTTAGGAGAACTTCTAAGGAGGTGAGCCAGCCCTCGGTCCTGCTCCTTGGCACAGGGACCTGCTCCAGCAGGTACCAAATACACCACTTTGCTGCCTTTGGTGCTCTTCACAAGCTCTGGGTGGGGTGTGGAGAGGTCAGGGGGGCTCAGAGGGAGCCGGGGGTTCACCCCTGACATCAAATAAGGCACTGCAAAATTTCAGGAGCTGCCCAGCCCCCGCCCCAGCACCCAACTGGTTTGCCAGCCTGGCTAACGGGGGCTGAGGAGCCCCAGAGTCCTTAACCTGACCCGCTGGAGCTCCAGGTAAACTGAGGCCTGCGATTTTTATTGAAATCAGAAGAGAGGCTGTGATACAGAGACCTTTCTTCACTGTGGTGAAGCATTTCTGGAGCACTCTGTCAGGCTTGGCCTACGAGGAAGGACACACGAGGAGGACATCAAAATCTGTCAGAAAAGAAAAGCAAAACCAAATCGACATTTTTAAAGGACGGAATAAGCTTTTATTGTGAAAAAGACGGATTTCTTTCTCACAATCTCCTCAGTTAAGTGAAAGGAAAAGATGAAAAGGACTGGGCTTCCCAGAAACCTGTGGGATTTCTACTGGGCTTTGTCGGGAGCTCAGGTGTCACCCTCGTTCTTGGTGGAGCCGTCAGTAAATGCATGGGCTTAGAACAGGCTTCCTTCCTTTCTCCACCTGGAAAGATGATCCAAATTCCCCTGGAAATCTGGTCCTGGACTCAGAGGGGTTGCTCTGTGTGGGGGAACATCAACCACAAGGAGTGAGGAGACCGAGGCTGCTGCCCTACAATGACTTCAGACACAGGAATTGCTCTGCATGTACCGGCTGTGTGACCTCTGCACGTCCCCTGGTGTCACCTGGACCTCAGTCTGTCCCCAGGTGTGACCTTGGTCAAACACAGGCACCTCCCAGGCCTGTATGACAGAGCCACTCCCGTGTTTGGGCAGATTTGGATCCACATTTTTGAGGGGTGCGGGATGCTCCAGCAAAGAGCGGGAGTGAAGCTCCGTCCCGCAGCATGGGAAGATTCAGAGGGTTTATCTCCCAAGCAGACAGCGCAGGGTGTGTGGAGCTCATGGAGGGCCCTGGAATGCCTGGGAATTCAAGGAATGCCAGCCTCTTCCTCAGTGGGCTCCGGTTCAAGCTCCTCCATCATCCCGCAGTGAGAGCCAAGCAAAGCAGCCACGTTTTGCTGCAGTCAGCACCAAAGTGCCAGCCGGTGCCAGCGCTGAGGGATCTCCAGGAGGGGCTGAACCTGCCCTCAGACTCCCAAAAACACCTGGACATGCTTGGCATCCACGTGTGAAAATATGCAGAGTTCTAAAAGCGTGGGTTCAGGCCCCCGGGAATATGTGAGCTCAGGGCAGGAGTTTTGGCATCCACAGCCAGGCCGTGCGGAGCTAAAAGTGAATCGGGTCTTGTCCCAAAGCAGCGCTCAGCCAGGCTCAGCCAGCCCGGGACCAGGCACAGGCAGTCCCAAACCCGGGGGCTCAACACACGAACTGCGCTGGATTCCCCAGGGATTTCCATCAGGATCCTGCTTCTGTTCCCTCTGCGCATCACCAACATCTGCCACTCCTGCAGGGACAGGCACACCTCAGGGACTGTCACACCTCAGGGACTGTCAGGGACTGTCACCCTGCAGGGACTGTCACACCTCAGGGACTGTCAGGGACAGCCACACCGCAGGGACTGTCACACCTCAGGGACTGTCTTACCTCAGGGAGTGTCACCCTGCAAGGACTGTCACCCTGCAGGGACTGTCACACCTCAGGGACAGCCACACCTCAGGGACTGTCACTCCTGCAGGGACTGTCACACCTCAGGGACTGTCACCCTGCAAGGACAGTCACACCTCAGGGACTGCCACACCTCAGGGACTGTCAGGGACTGTCACCCTGCAGGAACTGTCACACGGCAGGGACTGTCACCCTGCAGGGACTGTCACACCTCAGGGACTGTAACACTGCAGGGACTGTCACACTGCAGGGACTGTCACACCTCAGGGACAGCCACACCTCAGGGACTGTCACTCCTGCAAGGACAGTCACACCTCAAGGGACTGCCACACCTCAGGGACTGTCACCCTGCAGGGACTGTCACACTGCATGGACTGTCACATCGCAGGGACTGTCACACCTCCAGGACTGTCACAGTGCAGGGACTGTCACACCTCAGGGACTGTCACACCTCAGGGACTGTCACACCTGCCTGCTCAGAGAGGAGCTGCAAGAAGTGACAGTTGCAGCTCATTTTTCCCTCACATCACTGTCCTGGCAGTCAGACCCATATTTCCCTGTGGATTTCAAGGATGGACCATCAGCTCTGCAGGTGAAATGAAGGTCTCAGGCCGATGCCACGACCTTCTGCTGTGTCCAGAATTATCCCTGGAGTGATCAAGCTGCAGTTCTGTGTTTCTCCTCACTGCAGTTTGGCTGTGACCATGTTCAGCTGCGTCCAGGAAATAAACAAACTGCTTTCCCACCACGGAGCCACTCAGTCCAGAGATGTTCTTGTGGCCACCGTCCCCATGTGCTGCCTGCCCTGTGTCCCTGCCCAGGGCAGGAGCCACCTGGAGCATCCCCAGCTGCTTTCACCCTCTCATTTCAAACTGGATGCCAGCATTTCACAAAGCCTGTGATACTCCAGGACTTTTCTTGGCCTCAGCCTGTGTGGCAGGGGAGCAGCGCTGCTGGAAGGAGGTCACAGTGCTCTGCAGCCCCCTGTCCCTGCCCGAGATCCCATTTCCCGCATTGCAGCCTCAGGAACACCCACAGGGATTCACCCTGAACCCTCCCCTCGGGGATGGGCTCAGGCAGGTGACACAGGGAGTGCCTGACACTGCCACAAGGAAATGTTTTGTCACCTCCATCGGGTGTCCAACACTGCTCCTTGTCACAGCATCTCCTTCATGGAGCATTGGCACAGACTGTGCCTTAAAATCCAACCAGGGCTAGTTCTCCCTGCAGAACCAGCAGTCCCCTCACCCCCGGGAATCACTGCATTGAAATAAAACCAGCTGAGATGTGCCAGCAGCAAACACATCCCAGGGAACTCCAGGTGGGACCTGGCAAACGCTGCCTGGGGATGCTGGAAAAGGGTCTTGGCTGTGAAGGGAAAAATCCCTCAAAGGCAGGAGGGACACAGGCTCCAGCCAGGTCCCCTTGGCAGCAGCATCCAGGGACGGGATGGGAAGGACTGGGGTACAGAGGGAATAATGTGGGAACGGGTCATGGAGGGTCTGTCGCTGTTGTACCGAGAACGGCGAGAAACGACATGATCCAAGTTCAGGAGAAATAATGGCTCTTTAATTAATTATAAATCAGTTTATATAACTTGGTTCGCAAGAGTAGCATGGTACTATTGGTCCTTTGATCAACCACCTCCTAGAATGATCAGTGGAGGCCATACAACACCCATTTGAAAATATTTTCTTCAGTGTACCACAACAACACTGCACAACAAACTCCAGGTGCAAAGATAAGGAATTAGTTTACAAAACCGTCTTCACTGTTTTCATCTAGTCTGCGTGTGAAAGCAATGCTTTCACAGAATACTGAGAAAAAGCTGAAGAATTTCTCTGCTTCTAACTTTTTAGCATCCACAGAGGCTCCTGCAGAGAAGCCGGGGCTCGGTGAGGAGAGAGGACACCACTGCTGGAGCCTGAGTGCCCTGTCCTGTGTGGAGCAGGAGTGAGGAGCTGGGGCACCAATTCACTCACTGGTGGGGTCGAAGCACAGGGTTGGCTTGGGAAGGCCGGAGGTGTCAGCACCATCTTCAAGAAATCATCTGAAAAAGCAGCAGCCAGGCTTTGGGCAGGGACTGAACTCTGGCAGTGAGGGCCAGGAAACACCGGTGTTGTAAAGAACAATAAATGTGTGCATCTACAGCGGAGAAACTGAGGCACAGAGAAGCGGCACAGAGGAGCAGCACAGACACCCCAAATCCCACCCTGGGCATCCCTGGCAGCGCTGCCCAAACGCTCCTGGAGCTCTGGCAGCCTCGGGGCCGTGCCCATTCCCTGGGGAGCCTGGGCAGTGCCCAGCACCCTCTGGGGGAAGAACCTTTCCCTGAGCTCCAGCCTGAGCCTGTCCTGGCCCAGCTCCAGCCGTTCCCTGGGTGCTGTCCCTGTCCCAGGGAGCAGAGATCGGAGCTGCCCCTCGGGAGGAGCTGCAGCCCCCGCTGAGGTCCCCACGGAGAAACAACCCAAAGTGCAGAACCCAAAAATCCTCTCTGCCATTGGCAACTCTGCTTCTGAAGGAGAAGGAGAAGGAGAAGGAGAAGGAGAAGGAGAAGGAGAAGATGGAGAAGGAGGAGGAGGAAGAGGAGGAGGTGGAGGAGGAGGAGGAGGAGGAAGGCTGAACTCCTTCAGCAGCCCAAGCCCTTTGCACTACTTCTCCAAAGGACAAGGAGAACAGAGCTGGGGCCGGGCTGGATCCCCGGGAGAGGCTGCGATCGCTATCTGGGCACGCTGCGCCCGTGGGGGCACCTCGAGACAGATTCCGCAGGAGGCTCCCGGGCCAAGCGCCGCGTGGCAGGGATTCTGCAGCTACTTGCAGCCAGCCATCATTGGAGCAGGGAGCGCTCCGGCTCCTGGCTGGTACCTGAGCTGATAATTGCTCAGAAAAATTAAGGGTTGGGTAATTCCTCCCGAAATTAATTGCCTTGCTGAGCTGCCGCAGGGCACGAAGGTTTGAAGATGATACAACCATTTCTCTCTTCAGGATTAAACCCAGGCAGCAGAAGTCCACCTTTGTCACAAAGAGCTTTCGGCTTTGGGGATTTCTGTCTTCTGAAATTTTTTTTTTTTTTTGCTTTTCTGCTGTTTCTGAGGTGTCTTTGAGGGTCCTTTGGAGCTGTAAGAGTTTATGGGCAGTGCTTTTGTCAGCCTCACCTGACGCTGGCAGCTCAGTCCTCTGCAGCAGCTTGCTTTGCTCATTCTAACACTTCTTTTATGAGCAGCCACTACTCCTTGCAGAATGTTTATAAACAGAGGCAGGAAATGAGAAGAGACTCGGAATATTCGCAAGTTGATCGGAAGTCAGCCTTTCTTCCCCTTCGCACGGGCTGCTCTCAGTTCCCTCCTCTCTCTCAGACCGTGCAGCTGACCTGGGGTGAAATCCTAATTTCCCCAGCATGTCTTGATTTTGGTGACAATTTCTCATCCTCCCTTCTTGTCTCTTGGCTCCCTGGAGGAAGATTCCTCTGGGAGATGGATGCTTTTCGTGCGCTGCCTCCTTCCTTCCCCTCCTTACGGAAAGAATGCCCTTTTTCAGGAAAAGAAACCAAAAACCCATGGATTCATAAAGAAATGGAGCTGGCACTCCCTGCCCAAGGCAGACCAGCTTTGTTTGTGTCTCTGCCCTTCCCAAACACCCCCAATGAAGACGTTTTTACCACCCTGCAGGGAAAATATCCCCATACACCACTTTTTCACCCATGGAAGCTTTCCCTTCGCTTTATCTTCACTACCAGCCCCAGTCATGGAGCCTCTCCACTCAGTTCACATCTTCCAGACGTGTTGCTCCTTGGGGATGATCTCCAAGCGGTCCAGAGCTCTCCTGGAGTGTCCTGCCCTTTACCACACAGGATCCTGCAGGTCCTTGCAGCTCCTCTTCCATTCATGAGAACCCAAACAGGACTTTGGGTTCACCACACTGGGACCAAACACCGACCTGGGGATCTGCTGCAGCCTCCAGAGCCTCCCAGTGTTCCTGGAGCTGTTTATTCCCGAGAGTGAGTGGAATTCCCATCTCAACACCCATTAGTGAGATGCAGCTCTGAGCCAGCCGCTCTTTGTGTGCCTCCAGTCACTGGGGAGATAAAAACATCTCCGGATGACAGTTCATGTCCTCCAGGAGAGGTGTCTAAAGGCAAACCCCACTCTGGAGATTCCTTCTCCCGCAGAACAGCTTCTGGGGTGGTTTTTGTTGTTGTCCTTGGTCGGTGGGGTTTTTTTCCCCAACATTTCTTGAGTATTTTGAATTTTGCTTAAATCGCCCAAGGTGTTCCTGTCATCCTCAGGTTTGCTACAGCAAATCGATACGAAGTGTCCCTGGCTTACTTATGAGGCTGTGCCATAAAACTCTTTAAATCCTCGCTAAAGACAAGACTTAACATCTGATAACTCTGTGATATTAAATCTCACCTGAAACCCTTCAGCCAGCTGTTGAACCTCTGCGGCACAGGGTTTCTCCTGTGCTCAGCAAAAGAGAAGAGCCACAGAGAATACTGAGAAGATTTACAGAAAATACTGTTTTCTTAAAGTTTCAAATCAGTTGTAGCCCCCCCCCAGGCAAGATCACAGGAAGAAACTGCCTCACAAGACAAATTTTCTTTAAGGAAGTTCCCTGTGACATTCTCTGTCCCTCCTGTTCCCTCTCCCTTCCCTTGGAGTGGAGGATGTGTCTGGCAGCAGTCAGGTCCCACCAGTCAGGAGGAGAGTGTGCAAACTGAGCTTGGCTGAGGTTTGGATGTTTCCTACGGGGTCTGGAATTGGGGTCAGTTTGGACCTCAGGTGGGAACTCTGGGGGGAACTCAAGGATTTCCTGCTCCAAGTTCACAGGCATGGACACAAAGGACAGCCTGGGAGAGCTGGGGGTGCTCAGCTGGAGAGGAGAAGGCTCCAGGGAGAGCTCAGAGCCCCTTGCAGGGCCTGAAGGGGCTCCAGGAGAGCTGCAGAGGGACTGGGGACAAGGGCTGGGAGGGACAGGACACAGAGAATGGCTTCCCAGTGGCAGAGGGCAGGGCTGGATGGGATCTTGGGAAGGAATTGTTCCCTGGGAGGGTGGGGAGGGGCTGGGATGGAATTCCCAGAGCAGCTGTGGCTGCCCCTGGATCCCTGGCAGTGCCCAAGGCCAGGCTGAAGCAACCTGGGACAGTGGGAGGTGTCCCTGCCCATGGCAGGGGTGGGATGGGATGGGATTTAAGGTCCTTCCCAACCCAACCCATTCTGATTCCATGATTCGAAGAGACCGTGCAAGACACAGCAGAGGAACCTGTCCCCTGCCTGTTTCTGCACCTCCTCTTCCTCATCCCTTCTGTATTCCAGGAAAAGTGAAGCCTTCAGAAGCCCAGACAAACCCTGGTGGTGCTCCAGGGCTGCGCTCATGGCAGCAGGCGCCAGCCATGATTGCTGCCATCGCTGCAGGTGCCTGCTCCTTGCCCAGCAAAACCCGCTCTCCTCTGTCACTGTTTTCCCCACGGACAAGTAGAGAAACAACACAAAGTCCAGGCTCAGGGATAGATGGACGCGCTTTAATGAACTCTCAGAAGGCTTTTATATGTTCGTTCACAAAGTGTATTAAGTGGCATAAGGTAATTGGTTTTTGCCATCCACCCCTTGAGGGGATTGGTCAAGTTCTAAGACACCCATCTCTGAGTGTTTTTCTAGTTAGAACCGTAACAATCCTGCAAAACAACCTGCACCTGCAAGAAGTTTACAAAACTGTAACATTGGTTTGACTTACTTGCATGGGAAAGACAGAACTCTCACAAAATGCCTCAGAGAGCTGAAGAAATTCTCTGCTGGAGCTTTTCCAGCATCCATACTCCTCCAGCATCCTGGCTCCGAGCTGCGCTCCAGGGAGGGCAGGGAACCCAGCAGCACCGAGCAGAGCCAGCGGGCCACAAGTGCCGGCCCCTCGCCAGGGCTGCCCTTGTTTTTCTCGCCCCTGTTTCGCCTTAACCCCGGGTTAATCACCGACGGTTCCGAGTTCCGCTCGCGGACGGGGGAAAGGGAAATGAGCAGGAGGGCTCGGATCAGCCTCTGCCCTGAACCCCTCGCTGCTTCATTAGCTGCCTTTCCATGCTGGGAGGCCGAGGCTGCTCGAGCTGATGAGGCCAAGAGCCAGTGCCCCCCGTTCGCAGCTCTCAAATTCACTTTGCATTGTTCTCACTTCCCCTCCTCTGAATAATAAAAGCTCTTTGACAGCACCACCGAAACTATTTCTGCCATAGCTCAGTCTCAGAGTTTTTCCACTTCAGCCCTGAAATCTGTTTAACCCTTCTCTGTCCGTCTGACTGTCAGGAGGACACAGAGTAATCAAACCACAGACTCGTTAAGGTTGGAAAGGACCTTCAAGATCAACTCCAACAACCAACCAGCACCCCCAGCATAATCACCACCAAACCCCGTCCTCAAGTGCCACATCCACGTTTTCTGAACACCTCCAGGGATGGGGGCTCCAGCCCCTTTCAATGCTTTGCAACCCTTTCAGTGAAAAAATTTCCCCCAATATCCACTCTAAACCTCTCCTGGCCCAGCCTGAGGCCGTTCCCTCTCCTCCTGTCCCTGTTCCCTGCGAGCAGAGCCCGACCCCCCCCCGGCTGCCCCCTCCTGTCAGGGAGTTGTGCAGAGCCACAAGGTCCCCCCTGAGCCTCCTTTTCTCCAGGCTGAGCCCCTTTCCCAGCTCCCTCAGGAATTCTCCAGCCCCTTCCCAGCTCCACTCCCTTCCCTGGACTCACTCCAGCCCCTTTCTTGTTCTGAGATGCCCAAAATTAATGCCAAGATTGGAGGTGCACAGGGGACGGGCACCGTCCCGGTCCTGCTGCCACTCCATGGCTGGGATAGGCCGGGTGTCACTTTGTGTCCACCTGGGCACACTCTGGAAAGAACCCAAAGGCAGAGGTGGAGCAGAGGTGATGGACTCTGCCCCTGAAGGCAGAGCTTAGACCGCTGGGAGAACTTTGAGGTGCCTGCGGTGTTGCACTTCCAGGTCCTCGTGCTGCCTGGAAAACTGGACGGTGTGGAGGGCCAGGAGGCCGAGCAGGGTCTTTGGGATGCACACCATATTTTTCACGCTTCTTCTCCTGATTTATTTCCGAAATCAGAAGAGGTTTCCTCACAGAGTGGTCTGTTCGTGTAGGGCAGTTTGGAACCTCTCCATCACACTTCACTGTACGAAGAAAAGCCTTCCCACCAAAGCCGAGGGGCTGCCGTGTGCTCTGCTCAGCCTGGAGCAGGAAAGCAGAGAACCTGTGAGCAAGCACTGCCCTGATAATGCAGAATCCTTCAAGGATTGTTGGGAATGGGGAAGGGATGGTTTCAAAGTCATAAAGGCACCAGAACCTCCTCCTTTCCAATGATTCTGCGGCCCAGACTCTCAGGAGGCTGCAGCATCTTTGGATTTTCCTTCAAGTACCTGCACCAAGAAGCTCCATTTTGCTGAAGGCCAAAACTGCCTTAAAACCTTGGTGGATTTTGTATTTGGAGCCCACTTCCTTGTGCTGTTCCAAAGACTTTCATGTGGTCTTCGTTTCACGGAGAAAAATCCTCAGGTTCTTTCCAGGCACCCAACCTGCAAAGATGGTTTCAAATAAAACATCAAATCCCTTTTGTTTAGGATGCTACAGGACTCGGGTTTTGAACCCAAAAAACCAGATTCTCTTGGGAGAGGACAAGGGTTGGTAACAACATGTCATGAAACATGTTGGGAAAAGGAAATACTGGTCTGGAAGGAGCTGGAAGTGGGATGGTTGTGGCTGCAGAACGGACTGTGTGCGGTGGAGTCTGTGCCTCTGCTGCCAGGAAACAGAGCACTCACCAAATTCCCTCAGGGAACACACGGGAACTGGGGTTTCACACCTGACCTGGAGAAGGGAAGTTCCGTGCTGTTCTCCTGGGAATGCAGGAGAACCATCCCTTGGGGCTCCTGCGCTGACAGCCCCACTGTTTGCAGCAAGGAGCAGCTGGGGCTCGCAGGCCCCGGCACTCTCACACGCAGTGAAGTTTCCTGAGTCTGAAGAAGCGCAGGGTGAGATTTTGGGGTCGGTCAACTCCACCTGGTACCTCAGAGATAGTGGGAGAAAAAATAACCCTAAACAACGAAGATCAAAGAATTTGGAGCTACAGAGCAAACCCCGGGCAGACTGGAGGTGGTTCAAGCTGAAGAACAGACACTTTTTGCCCTGCAGAAGGCTTGACCTGTCCAAGAGCAGGGCCACAGGGCCGGGTTTTGTGTGGGTTTGGGTGCCCAGGCTGCCATTAAAATCCCCAATCAATGCTATCTGTGACTCGAGGAGCAGAACTCAGACGCCCAAGTCCTTTTTGATCGTCCTCCAGGAGCCAACACCCTGCAGAACAAAGCCTGGTGCTCTCCCTGAGCACCCTTCCAGGGCTCCTGCTAGGCCCGGAGCTGCTGATCCCGGGCGGAATGGAGCAGGATGGGCCCTGGCTGCTCTGGCTGCTCTGCCCTCCTGCAGCCCCTCAAGCAGCTCATCCAACCTGGCACCTGCAGAGTTTCTGCCCTGGGCTCAGCCGGGGGCTGCACTGAGGGGCTGGGGGTCCTGGGCACAGACCTTGAGTGGTCCTGGGCACAGACTCTGCAAGCTCACCCTCAGCTCTGACACCTCTGGCTGTGGCAGAGTGAACCTTGAAGAGCAGAAGGGACAAATAATGCATTTAACTGGTGGTTTGTAGAGCATTCGGCCAGAACTGGGAGGAGATTTTCCTCTCCCCCCTGCTGGGCTGCCTCCTTCGGTGTGGAGTCACTGTCCCTGCTGTCCCGAAGGTGTTGCCAAGCAGCTCCTTCGTGAGAGACAATACCGGACTGCTTTGGGTTGGAAGGACCTTAAAACTCACCCATCCCATCCCTGCCACCCCCAGGGACACCTCCCACTGTCCCAGGCTGCTCCCAGCCCCAATGTCCAGCCTGGCCTTGGACACTGCCAGGGATCCAGGGGCAGCCACAGCTGCTCTGGGAATTCCATCCCAGCCCCTCCCCACCCTCCCAGGGAACAATTCCTTCCCAAGATCCCACCTAAATCCACTCTTTTTCAGTCTGAAGCCACTCCCTGTGTTCAGACCCTTGTAAATAGTTTCTCCCCAACTTTACCAGCTCCCTTCAGGCACTGGAAGGCCTCACTTAGGTCACCCTGGTGCTTTCTCTTCTCCAGGCTGAAAAATCCCAGCTCTGCCATCCTTTCCCCAGCATGGCAGAGGGACACAATGCCCCAGGTGCTGGAGCTGCCTCTGCAGCCTCTCCAGGATTCCTCCCTGGGGTCTCTCCCAGCTGCACAGGCCCCTGTGCCCTGCAGTTACTCTGTCCTAAAGCCAGGCTCAAAGGGGAAACCCGGCTTGTGAGACCCCCTGTGTCCTCCCACAGCTCCTCTCTGCCATGCCGTGGTGCCCTGAGCTGTGTGAAGGGGTCAGGTGTGCCCCAGGGGCTGCCCAGGCTGCACCCCATGACACATCACCCCATATTTTGCAGTTTCAAATAACTTTGGGGTAGAACAATCCCTCTCTAATTGGGAAACGTGTCAGAAATCAGAGAGGTTCTTGTGGTCGTGGACAGTTGGGTGTTTTCCTTCTTCGACCACCTTTAGGATCTCAAGTAATTTGATTTTAATCCTTGCAGGGCAACTTTGGTCTGAGATTCAGGATTTTGATCCAAGATTAGGTCCCTGATGCCTGGCAGATGGGAGTTTTGGGGTATGAGCAGCAGGGTGGGTGAACAATGGGGTGCTTTGTGGGGCGCTCACGGATAAAACGGGAGCTGCTGAGGCACAGCAGGTGCGGGTCCAGATGAAATCCTTGGGTAAAGGATTGGGAAATGCAGACTCCGGGCCAGGGAAGTGCCAGATCTCCCTCTTCAGGCTGCTGCTCCTGCCTCTGAGAGGTCACAGTTTATCTGACAAGTGTCATTCACCCCAAGCAACAATGTCTTGAGGAAGGAGAGAAACATTCCTTTTGATAAAAAGCATTCACTGAGTGAAGCTGCCCCGGGACTTTGGAAGTCTGTCCTGGAGAAAGTTTGCCGGACAAAGTGCAGAAAAGAAAAAAAAAAGGGGAGATAAATGCATTTTATCTTGCAGGAATTATGTAATGAACAGGTGCATTGCCACCTTTGGCTCCTCTGCACCCTGCCCTCCTGTTCTACACTAGGATTTACACTTTCCCAGTTTTGCAACTCCAAAAAGCGGCTGGGTTTGCAGAGCAGCTGCAGCTCCACGTGTTTGCCTGCCTTGGTCTGCACAGAATTTACCCAGAGCATCCAGCCCGCCGTGCCAGGGAGGCAGAGCTGCTCCGTGACCCACTGGCCGTGCAAAGCCAGGAGCTGTGCAGTTCCCTGCGATGCTGCGTGGGCACTGTGTCCCCTCTCCAGCTTTTGGGGTTTGGTGAAATGTTCCTTCTGGCAGCAGCTGGGGACCTCTGGGCTGGGACAGTCCCCGAGAGCTGTGACAGCTCTGTCACCCTGCACAGCAGCTGCAGCTGGAATTGCACTTGGGAAATATCCCCAGCCTCGAGGGGTATTGAGCAGGGAATATTCCAGCCAGGGGTGATATCCTGGCTCATGCCTCATGACGTGTCCTGCTGGTTTATGTGAATGAAAGTATCATAATAATAAAATTATACGAATAAAAATGCAGAAACCTGGAATATTTTGAGATGACACCCAGCGAGCTGGACGAAGAGGGGGGTGGAATTCCATGCCTGAGCACACGCTCTGCTGGCAAAGGCTGGTGTCCGGTGTCCCCCGTGCAGGTGGAGCCTGCAGAGAGGGACACTGGGCCAGGGCATGTGACTGGCTGCTCTCTTTTTGACCCCAAAGCAGCAGTCTGAAGGAGGGAAATCGCACCAGGCCGTCAGAGATGGTGCCTCAGGCCAGGACACAGAAATCTGCCCCGAGGGAAGCCTTGCCCTGCTCACACAAACTGCAGGGGTTTGGGGAGGCTCCACAGTCCCACAGGGGCACTGAGCACCCCCAGACCCGTGTGGGAGGGTCCTGCTGCTGGGACTGCTGTGTGTCACCCCCAGACCCCACTGGGAGGGTCCTGTCCCCATAACTGAGGTGTGCCACCCCCAGACCTCTGTAGGAGGGTCCTGTCCCCATAACTGAGCTGTGCCACCCCAGACCTGTGTAGGAGGGTCCTGTCCCCATAACTGAGCTGTGCCACCCGCAGACCCCAGGGGGAGGGTCCTGTCACCATCACTGAGCTGTGCCACCCCCAGAGCCCAGGGGGAGGGTCCTGTCACCATCACTGAGCTGTGCCACCCCCAGACCTGTGTAGGAGGGTCCTGTCCCCATCACTGAGCTGTGCTGCCCCCAGAGCCCAGGGGGAGGGTCCTGCTGCTGCACCCAAGGTGTGCCAGCTCCCAGGAACACGCCAGGAGCGCCGGGACCACGTGGGGAACACCAAGGGAAGGGAAGGAGCGCTGCTGCAGGGCGAGAGGCTCCATCCTGGCACGCTGGGCTGTGAGTCACAGCTCACCCCATGGATTTTGGATACGGAGAGAGGCTGGGATGGGTTCTGCTCTCCCAAGACCCCTGGCTACGTGTTTGATACAAAGGCACCGAAGCAGCGTTACCCTGGATCCCAGCAGAGGTTACCACATCTGTCTGACAGTTCTGCCTCGAGGCTCCAGCAGAGCCAGGGCCAGGCTGCACCTCTGCAACGACAGCACCGAGTGGTGGAGCAGGAAAAGCTCTGCTGCCCTTTGATATAAGTGGGGGATCTGGCTGCAGACTTACTTGCCTTTTCCTGAGCTGTGTCAGTTCTGTGTGCCCAGCTCGGGAGCTTCCCTGTTCTGGCTTACAAGCCATATCCATCCTGGACGAGATAAATCGGGATTTATGCAGTGGAAAGCTTGATAATCATCCTAGAAATGTTTTATTGTCTCCTGCAGCCACCAGACCTCACCCAGAGCTTGTCACCCAGCTGGAGGAGGCAGTTCAAGGAGATCTTGGATCAGCCAGGACTTGAGGGGGCTGAGGGCTTCGACAAAGACCCCGCAGAACAAATCAGTTACTGGGAGAAACCAAAGGATTCCCCTGCGATGCTGACTCATGCCATCGTTTTTGTTCGGGGCACTGGGACGAGATTCCCCGGTGGTGCCATCGTTTGTCTCGTCCAGGGTGCTGGGACGGGAGCCTGGGCCCGTTCCGTTCCTGGGAGCTCGCTCTGTTTCCCGTGGCACTTCGGAAGAGCAGCACGCGAGGTGTGATCACGGCTGCTGCGCCAAAGGGGAGGGAGCTGCACTCCCACAAACGGCTCAGTCGGGGTGCCCTTGGCAGGGGCAGGACTCGGCTCCGCGAGTGCTCCGAGCAGGGATTCTAATTAGCAGCTGACTTTGAAAGGTAGGAGAATTGGTGTGCCAGACTGGGACTTGAGTTCGCTGCACACGGAAGAGTAAAGAAACTCCAGGCAGGATAAGGGGAAAATCAGATGTTTTCCTGTCTGGGAACCAGGCAGGTGGGGAAGGAGGCAGCGGGATCCTCCACAGCTCCCAGCACAGGGAATGAAATGGAAAAGCATCCTGATGGAACCCAGGCAGGGAGGGGAAGCCCCAGACTGAGCTGTGCCAGACACGGAATCACAGAATCACAAAACACACCTGAAGCCTTTCCCCAGCCTCCTGCAGATGTTGGTGTGTGATGGAAAGGTGACTTTAAAAACTTTAAAAGAACTATTATCTGTAAAATCCTAAAAGAAAATTACTTATAAAAAATTAACATAAGAAAATTTAGATAGATTGGATTGGATAAGAGAGATCTAGATTGGATAATAGGGAGGAATTCTGCCCTGGGAGGGTGGGGAGGGGCTGGCACAGGTTGCACAGAGCAGCTGTGGCTGCCCCTGGATCCCTGGAAGTGTCCAAGGCCAGGCTGGACGGGGCTTGGAGCAGCCTGGGACAGTGGGAGGTGTCCCTGCCATGGCAGGGGTGGCACTGGATGGGATTTAAGGTCCCTCCCAACCCAAACCATTCCGGGATTCTGTGATTCTATGAAAAGACAAACAGAAATATTTGCTACAAGAACTGAGCCTGGGATCCTGAGGAAGAAAACCTCTTTGTGGTGAGATGGGAAAGACGTGACCACAATCCCACTGCCAGTGACTGAGCTGGGCTCGCGCAGGAGCTCACACGTTCCCTCCAATGTGTTGAGTCTGCAGCCTCGATGCTCCTCCAACTCACTTTGACAGCCTGGAAGTCCTGCCCTGGAAAATGCTCAATTTCCATCCAGCCCTGCAGGGCTCTGATCTGCCTGAGGAGGAGCATGAGAGGAGAAGAAACAGCTCAGCTGGGCAGAGCTGTGAGCAGTGGTTTAGGATTTAAAAATCTTTGCTGAGTGAGGGTAACTGGGTTTGAGGAGCCTCAGATGAATTCTCTATTTCCCTGCTGTTCCTATAACAGACAGTTCTGACTTGGACTGACAGATTTTAGTGCAGCTTCATCAGAAACAGCCCGAGGGACAAGAAAGAGCTGGAAGATTTCATCATTGTGCAATTCAGGGATGAGAGCAAAACCTCTTCTGATCTGAACTTCAGCCTTGTGCATATCATGTGCAATGGGGAAGTTGTCAGTCAGAAATTCCTTTCAACCTGGGCCTTTTGCTGCCAAACTTTTTTCTGTGTTCAGAACTTTCCAGTTTTCTCACAACCCCCCTGAAGGGACTTGGTGGTCCCTAATTTGGAAGTGAAGGGTGGGAAAACTGAGAAATGTGATTAAAGGTTGAAGTGTTGGCAACAGTGCCACACTCATGACATGATTTGGGAAATGTCAGCATTGTTGTCCAGAGAAGAATATTCAGGTTGGTTTTATGACACTGCCAGGAAAACAGGTTGGAGTGAGAAATGAACAGAGGAGGAAGAGGTGGAGAAGGCAGGACTGCAGAAAGGTGAAGGGTTTGGGCAGTGTGAGAGTGGAAACAACTGCTCTGCTCTGGGCTGGGCTGGGCAGCCTCAGCTCGAATATTGGGAGCAGATTTGGGCACCACAGTATCAGAAAGACATTAAACTATTAGAGAGCATCCAAAGGAAGGCAACAAAGATGTTGATGGGCCTTGAGGGGAAGCTGCATGAGGAGCAACTGAGGCCACGTGGTCTGTTCAGCTTGGAGGAGACTGAGGGGAGACTCCTCGCAGTTACAACTTCCTCAAGAGAGGATGAGGAAGGGCAGCTCTGATCTCTTGGTGACAGGGACAGGAGCCAGGGAACGGCTGGAGCTGGGCCAGGGCAGGCTCAGGCTGGAGCTCAGGGAAAGGTTCTTCCCCCAGAGGGTGCTGGGCACTGCCCAGGCTCCCCAGGGAATGGGCACGGCCCCGAGGCTGCCAGAGCTCCAGGAGCATTTGGGCAGCACTGCCAGGGATGCCCAGGGTGGGATTTGGGGTGTCTGGGCAGGGCCAGGAGCTGGAATCCATGATCCCGGTGGGTCCCTTCAGCTCAGGATGTTCTATGACACCCCGTGACGGTGAAGGTGCCTGCCCAGGGAATGTCCCCTGTGCTGGGGATCAGCCCGTGAGTGCAGCACTTGGACACAGAGATCCCCTTCCATGGCACCACTGCCCATCACCTCTGGGACCTCACTGTGGCCCTGGCCAGGACCAGCAACGTGGTGCTGGCCCAGACCGAGCACTGAGCTGTGCTGAGCTCCCAGCTGCAGCCTGGGGATGGCACCCAGAGCAGAAGGGGCAGTTTGCCCCTGCCCCAGGCCCAGGGACAGCACAGTAACGAGCAGAGGCTGGAAATCACCCGTGGTGCCTCGTGAGGGTGCACTGAGCTCGCGAGGCTGCCGAGCTTCAATGGAGCTATAAAATGAGTCCAGGCTTGATGGACTCTGCTGCCAGGCAAGCTCCTGTGGACGGGGAGAGCACGATGGAGACCTCCTGCCTTCCTGTCCCAACCTGTGGGGACCTAAATATAGACAGCCCTGACAGGCCTGGGCCGCTCCCCACCCGCTGCCTCAGCTGCACGCGGCAATTCCCGCCCGCCAGCACCCAGCCAGGGCAGCCAGCAGGGCAGGGCTGGGAATTGCCTACAGGGTCACAGAATTAAGGTTGGAAAAGCCCTCTGAGGTCAGCGTCCAACCATTCCCCCAGCACTGCCACCAAGTCCCCCAGTGCCACATCCACACAGCTCTTAAATCCCTCCAGGGATGGGGATTCCACCACTGCCTTCACCCTTTCAGTAAAGAATTTTTTCCCAATATCCAGTCTAGACCTCTCCTGGCTTTTTAGCATTTGAGTTACACACCCAGGATTTACCTTTCCTGGACACACCTTTGATCCTCAGCACAATTGCCCAGGAGCAGGATCGGTGTGACGTTGCAGGCGAAGGCAGGAACACCCCTGGAACAGGGATGGGAGCCCTTTGGAAGAAGCAGTCAGGTGGTTCCCTCACGTTTCGAGGGCAGATTTTAAGATGTAGTGCAGAGAATAGAAAGATCTTTAGCAAAGACCCAAGGCAAAATCATTTCCTGCTTGGACTGATTCTCCAAATCACTGTGAGCCACCACAATCATGGAATCACAGAAATATAAATTGGGGTTGGAAGGGGCCCACAAATATCATTGAAGCACAACTCTCACTTCTCTTCCACCACCACATAGGAAAACTGAAAACAACTCCAAAGGTCCCCAAATCATCACTGATGGTGGGTACCTGTGCCTTGAAGCTTTGGTCAGTTCAGCTGCCCCAGAGGAGTCTCAAATCTAGAACAGGTTCAGTGCCATTACTGCAAATCCCAGCTCAGCTCACTCCAGCCTTGCTGAACTTCCCAAACCTCTCAACGACTTCAGGGTTAAAATTTTCCTCCCCCAGTCACCTGCATGCCTAAGTCTTCCCTTCAGAAGTGCCGTCAGTACTGAGGAACCCCGGGCTACCAGGACCAGCAGGATTTATCCCGTTCCAGTTCCCAAACAAAGGGTAGCGTCCCTGGGGATGAGAGTGGCTGCAGATGTGCTCCTGGTCCATGGCAAATGCCGGGAATGCCCCTTTTCCACGGTGGGTTAAGCTCAGTCCCATTGCCTGGGGTTTGCTGAGGGCACACAGGAGCTCTGCACAGCTCTGGCTGAGCCGGGAGGATTTGATCCCACTTGTGCAATCCCCAGGCTCCATCCAAGCCCTCTTTTCCTGCGGTGCAGATGCTGCCTGCCTGCCCTGGGCTGGGCTGGGAGGTCCCGTGTGTGAGGCACAGATGAATCCCTTCATCTCCTGCTCACTCAGCAAGGAAAAGGGATGAAGTGGGTGCTGTGTGGTGAGCCCAGGCTTTGGGAAGTAATCAGTGGGATCCTGGGGAGAGAGGAATGTGGGAGAGCAAAGTCATTTTCGCATCTGCGCAGAGACTGATTGTCCCGGGATTCCTACTGGAAATGAGGTGAGCTGTGTGGGAAGGAGGTTTTTGGGAACAGCAGCACCCTCCGACCAAGGATCCCGTCCTCCAGACAGGGAATTATCCATCGAGAGTCCCACTGGCAGCTCCTGCAGAGCAGGGACCCTCTCCCTCTGCTCTGGGGCCCTGTGGGATGCAGCACCAGCCCCACAGCCCTCTCCCACTGCGTCCCTGCACGCACCAGGGAGCCAGGGTCTCTCCCACTGCTAGAAAAATATGGACTTAACCCAGTTCTGAGCTTCCCACCCATTCTTTACTCACCCTTCCTGCAGCAAATTTTGGCTCCCTCTACACCAAAAAAAAAAAAAGGATAAACCCACCCCTGTGACATCCCCATCCAGCCCTGTGACATCTCCATCCAGCCCTGTGATAGCCCCATCCAGCCCTGTGACATCCCCATCCCGGTACAGCCAACCTGAAAGTCCCATAAGTGGCTTGGTAATAAATCAAAGGATTAAACATGAAGGGTTTGGGGTGGGGGATGGGTTTTTGAGCCTGTGTGTGATACTTCAGCTCTTCTCTGAGCTGCTGAAAGGTTCAGGACATGGCGAGAGAACCCACAGGGACTTGGAAAGGCTGTGTCTCCCAAATCCTTAGACCTTCCTTGGTCAGGGAACAACAGAGAGAAAGGTTCGGAATGGGAATTACCCTGAGATTTGTCCCCTCTAGGCTCGGGACAAGCTGTTCTTGGGGCCAATTTCCTGTACAAACCCTTGCGGGGAAGGCGCCAGGGGTGCCCAGGAAGGATCCTGGCTGATGGAATTGAACTGCTGCTCTTGGAAATCCTTCTCCTGAATTTTCCCCTCACACAGCTGTTGCCACGTCCTGGAACATCCGAAATCCAGAGCTGTGCAGACACTGTGGTGTGCAGAGGGGCAGGACTGAGCCTGGATTACGGCTCCAGGACAGGACATCTTTGAGAAGATTCCCAAAACAATCAGGACTCACTGGTTTGCCTTCCTCAGGCAGGGAACAACAGAGAGAAGGTTCAGAATGGGAATTACCCTGAGATTTTTCCCCTCTAGGCTCGGGACAAGGTGTTGTTGAATTTTCTCCCCACACAGCTGTTGCCATGTCTTGGAACATCTGAAATCCAGAGCTGTGCAGACACTGTGGTGTGCAGAGGGGCAGGACTGGGGCTGGATTGTGGCTCCAGGACAGGACATCTTTGAGAAGATGCCCAAAACAATCAGGTCTCAGTGGTTTGCCTTCCTCAGGCAGGGAACAACAGAGAGAAGGTTCAGAACGGGAATTACCCTGAGATAGGCTCGGGACAAGCTGTTCTTGGGGCCAATTTCCTGTACAAACCCCTGCGGGGAAGGCGCCAGGTGTGCCCAGGAAGGATCCCTGTGCTGGAAGTGCAGCGTGGATTGACACCCAGCCAGGGATCCAGCAGGGTGGTGGCTGTTCCTGGGGAGAAGTGGCAGAGGAGGAAGCACAGCCGGCGTAGGGCTGCTCTTTGAGAAAAAGTCATTACATTTCAATTCCCAAGGGTGCTGTTGGCTCAAACGCTCTTCAGGCCCAATCTAAGTTGATTTAGCACACCCAGAGTGGCCCCGTGGGTGCTCACAGCCCAAGGGTTGAGGTGCTGCTGCTCAGGCAAAGCTGTGAAATTCACATTTTCCCTGCACCCAGGCCAGCAGGATGGAACAACTAAATCTGCACTGGGATATCCCTGGGAGATCCCGGCCTGCGAGGGAGTGCTGCCAGCGTTCCCAGCTGTCCTCAGCTTCACCTGGCAGGTGTTTTTCATCTTCTCCTGATGGAATTGAACTGCTGCTCTTGGAAATCCTGCTCTGAATTTTCTCCTCGCACCTTCCACTGTCCCAGGGTGCTCCAAACCCTGTCGAACCCAGCCTTGGACACTTCCAGGGATGCTTTGCTGGTGCATCTCAATCTCCCCAGGTCCAAGTCCTCCCTCTGCAGCAGATTTCTGGACCACGAACTTCCCTCCCTCTCCCATTCTCAGTCTCATTTGAGCAGAAGCTGCTCTGGTGGCTTTTTGGGGGAAACGGGTGCTGCAGCCCCCCCACTTTCTGTGGCTGCACAAACCAGCTCTCACCAGGCTCTCTGACCTCCTCTCTTGCAGTCCTGATGACGAAAATGATGTAAAGCTTTGGGTTTCAGGAAGGAGGCCAATAAAACACCCACCTGCTGCTGGGAGGGAGCCATAAAACGGGGATTGTCATTCTGCAATTGTATCAAAAGTCCCACGAGATTTCATCATTGTGTGATGAGAGTTTCGACTTTCCTGAATGGGGCACAAATGAAAATATTTATTGCGAAGCGTTAGAAGAAACAGCGGAGCAAAGATTAAAGGAAGGTATTTATTGATGAACGAGGGCGGTATCAGGATCAGCCAGGTCAGCACTCAGGAATGTGCATTTGCATAAGGCCCAGGGAGCTGCTGAGTCAGCAGGGGAAGGACAGGGAGGATGGGGCAATACCTGGAGGCCTTTTTACCCAGGAACAGCCGTGTCTCATTTCCCCGGAAATTAATTCCTAACTGAATGAGATGAAACAGCCCTAACAGGGAAATCGGTGAGACCTGATTGTTTTGGGAATCTTCTCAAAAGATGTCCTGTCCTGGAGCCATAATCCAGCCCCAGTCCTGCCCCTCTGCCCTCCACAGTGTCTGCACAGCTCTGGATTTCGGATATTCCAGGGCGTGGCAACAGCTGTGTGAGGGGAAAATTCAACAACACCTTGTCCCAAGCCTAGAGGGGACAAACTTCAGGATAATTCTCATGCTGAACCTGCTTTCTGTTGTTCCCTGCCTGTGGAAGGCAAACCAGTGAGTCCTGATTGTTTTGGACATCTTCTCAAAGATGTCCTGTCCTGGAGCCGTAATCCAGGCTCAGTCCTGCCCCTCTGCACATCAGGGTGTCTGCACAGCTCTGGATTTCGGATATTCCAGGACATGGCCTCCTTCCTGAAACCCAAAGCTCTACATCGCTTTTCGTCATCAGGACTGCAAGAGAGGAGGTCAGAGAGCCTGGTGAGAGCTGGTTTGTGCAGCCACAGAAAGTGGGGGGGCTGCAGCATCAGTTTCCCCCAAAAAGCCACCAGAGCAGCTTCTGCTCAAATGGGACTGAGAATGGGAGAGGGAGGAAAGTTCTTGGTCCAGAAATCTGCTGCAGAGGGAGGACTTGGACCTGGGGGGACTGAGATGCAGCAGCAAAGCATCCCTGGAAGTGTCCAAGGCCGGGTTGAACGGGGCTTGGAGCAGCCTGGGATAGTGGAAGGTGTCCCTGCCCACGGCAGAGCTGAGCTTTAAGGTGCCTTCTCAACCCAAACCATTCCGGGACGCTCTGCAAGCTGACAAATGGAAATTTACAGGTATTAGCACATTCTTCCAGACTATCAGGCCCATTAGTTTATTTATCACTAAATAAATAACTCGGTATCAGCAGGTACTGAGTGGCCGGGCCCGTTCTGGTATCACAGTGCCCTACTTTGCCTGGCCCGACCCACGAGCGAGCAGGCTGGGCTCGGCTGTGCCTGCCGGGCAGGGAATGGGGCTGGCTCTGTCCTTATCTGTTATCAGATCGCTGCAGCTTTGCTCAGGCACGAGGGTGCCGTGGGAGGGCCTCACCTCGAGATAACAGGGCTTGAAAAGGCTGAGCAGGGATGGAGAGCAAACACCGGGCAGGAGAACCGGGGCTGGGAGCTGCAGGGCTGCCAGGACAAACTTTGCCCTGGTGAGTGTGGGGAGCCCAGGAGCAGCCCTGGCCTCTGTGTGTCACCATCAGGTCTGTGCCTGGAGTGGGCAGAGGGTGGCACTCAGGAGGAATTCCAGAGGTTTCCCCCTGAGGATGGCAGCTGGGCGATCCCCACCCTGAGGAGCCCAAAGCTCCATCTGCGTGGGACGCGCTGTGCCCGGTGCTCCCCAGGGGACACCCGGCTGGGCCAGGGCTGTGGTGCTGGACACAGAACCACAGAATCCCAGAATGAGCTGGGCTGGGAAGGACCTTTGAGATCATCGAGTCCAACCTCTGACCCGACACGCCCTTGTCACCCAGACCATGGCACTGAGTGCCACATCCGGGCTTTGCTTAAACACCTCCAGGGATGGGCACTCCAAACCTCCCTGGGCAATTCCAATCCCTGACCACCCTTTCCATGCAGAAATTCCTGCTGATGTCCACCCTGAGCCTCCCCTGGCCCAGCCTGAGGCCGTTCCCTCTCCTCCTGTCCCTGTTCCCTGCGAGCAGAGCCCGACCCCCCCGGCTGCCCCCTCCTGTCAGGGAGTTGTGCAGAGCCACAAGGTCCCCCCTGAGCCTCCTTTTCTCCAGGCTGAGCCCCTTTCCCAGCTCCCCCAGCCACTCCTGGGGCTCCAGCTCCTTCCCAGCTCCGTTCCCTTCCCTGGACACGCTCCAGCATCCCAACACCCGACACCTCCTGCTGCAGAAGTGCCAAGGCCAGTGAATGTTCTCTCCTGCCAGGAGCTGAAGTGTCCAACTGTGTTGCTGTCCTGCAGGTGCCTGGAGCCAGGCTGGGTTTGGAGCCTGGCTGATTTCTTCATGTGAAACACCAGTAAAGGCACATAACCGAGGGCATCCCTTCTGGAGTTACCCCAGGGAAGTCAAGCATAGGAAAAGAAGTTTGAAGCTGAATTTATTAATCAAAACACCCCTCTGTGAGGTGTGGCCAAGCCCACAGCACTGCAGGGTGTCCTCTGCTTTGGTGCAAGGACTGGGGGAAATTCGGAATTACGGAATGAAGCAGCAGGTGTTGCCTCTGCAGGCAGAGAGGGGCTGCCCAGTGTGGCTGCTCTGACCCACACCCACCAGCACCTTTTCAATAAGAGCAGGAAACACCCATCTCCAGGAGCTCCCAGGGCCTGCCAACCCAGAAATTGGGGTCAGAGACTTTGGCCACCCTTCCAGGCAAGCTGACACACAAGGACATTCCTTCACTTCACATGCAAATGTAATAATGTGTTTTATTGTCTTCTATTTCTGCAGCTCTGCTCCATTACTGCCAACCAATGCTTTCAAGCAAACACATCCTTCTGCCCTTAAATCTTTCAGCCCTGAAGCTGACACAGCCTCACTTTCCAGCCTGCTGAGGGTGTGGTGGTGCTGAAACCTCGGAGCAGGGGCCTCCTGTCAGCACCAGGCTCTCAGCGATGCCTCCTGGAAAGCTGGAGAGCAGCAGGGATCCCCACCACGGCCCTTGGACCACCTTGGAGCTGCTCTCGTGGTGGCAGTTCCACGGAAGGCAGGGAGGCTCCTCACACGGCCAGGAGGGCAGGGTTGGACCCCGAGGGAATTTATCTCGCTGCTCCTGCTCCGTGTAGGGACACAAAAAAGTCACCTGGAGATCGATCCTCCTCCCCACCATTCGTTATTTTTCCAGCATTTTTCCTGAATCTCGGGAAAACTGCACGCAGTGCCCACGGAAGGTGCTCTGTGGGTCTGGAAATAAATTATTATCTGGAAATAAATTTATTCCCACACCCACCAAGATGGTGCTGACTCTTCTCCAGCTCAGGCCCAGCTGCAGTGAAACTGAGCAATTAAATTATGCAGGAATGTGAGAAAACCGTTCTGCAGGTGTGATGCTTCCTGATCTCTGTGGGATTCCTGGGATTCGGAGCCAACCTCTTCAAGGAAGTGCAGGAAGAAGTTGGTTTGACGGGGAAAAAATGCAGGATGGAGCACAGGATTGACAGTGGACATTGAGAACCTGATCTGCTCAGGAGAGCTTCTGAGAATAAATACCCAGTGTAAAAAATAATAAATAATACAATAATAATTAAAATAATAATTAAAATAATATAATAATAAAACAATAAATAATAAAATAATAGATATCCAGATACCTATTTGGAGATATCCCAAATATTTCCCATCTCCCATCCCCCAGCACGGGGAAAGCAGGCCCAGGACTTGGCAGCAGAGGGTTTGGTCACCGGGATCTGGGAATGGAACTGATTTGGTTTGGTCTGGAAATGATTTGGGAACGGTTTGTGCTCAGGCTGTGCCTCCAGCCGTGGGCTGGCAGCCTCTGAGGGGCTGATGGGCTCATCCCTGAGGCTGTCCTGGCACGTGGCCACGCTGGGACTGGGCCTGGGTGAGTCCAAGCCCCTGAGGCCACCGGGAGCTGTGGCCCAGCTGGTCCCTGGCGTGGGCGAGCCACAGGAACCCAAACCGGACACTGACCATGGGGTCTGCTTGCACTGAAGACCCACAAAGGCCATTTCATGAGAGACCTCGGGGCCATACAATGCCCCAGGGCAGGAAATTTTACATTTCAGTCTCCAATGTCACATTTCAGTCTCTAACGTTACATTTCAGTGTCCAGTTTTACATTTCAGCATCCAATGTTACATTTCAGCATCCAATTTTACATTTCAGTCTCCAGTTTTACATTTCAGTGTCCCCTGTCTCGTTGGCTGCATTCTTGTCACGGCTTGGAGTGAGACATCTACAGCAAAACATCAAGCCCTGAAGTTAAACCTGGTTATTTAGCACCACAACTGCACAAAAAGAAGTCTGGACTAGATAAAGTTTGATTAATTAGGGCGTGCAAACCACATCCCTCGCGAGGTACACAGCAACAGCTCGGACAGACTCAGAGGTTCCATCGCTGCTATCCCCAGGACAGCTTCAGCTTCCCAGGGCTAAAGCTCTCCGTGGTGCAGCCCCGGGTTTTAATGAGGCCCGGGAGCAGATTTCAGGGGCAGCTGAGGGCAGCAGCAGCTCTGGCACCGAGGGAGCCCCTCGCTCCCTGTCACATCTCCGGTGCGAGGCTCTCTCACACCCAGCACGCCGATACTCCCCACTCGTTACCTGCGCTCGGAATTAATTTGCTGCCTGCGCTTTTGGGAAGTCCCGGCTGATTTTCCTGCTCCCCTGACACGTCTGACATTTTCCCTGCTCTCCTGTTTTCTGCTCGTGCCACTTTAGCCTAATTTGAGTCAAGGTGCAGCCCACGCTGTTGGCACAGGGAACGCTGTTCTGGTTTTCAGCATCTGTCCTACACATTTAATTTACATTTAACCCACCCTGCTCGAAGGTTTAAAGTGGAAAGGTTGCAGTCATTACCTGGAGAAAGCCAATTTATGGGTGGCGTGAACACTGAGGTGTTTATGCCTCAGGCCAGAGTCCTGTCCTGTCCCAGGGAAAGCAGCTCTGAGCTGTGAGGAGGAAGAGGAGGAGGGGGTCAGACATCCCCAGCAGCACTGCTGGCCTGAGAGAGGCATCCCAGTGACACGGTGACATCCAATCTCTCCTCTGGCAGGGTTTAAAACACATTTCTGATGCTCACTGAGGGTAATTGAGGAGTGTTTCCGTGGAAATGCTTTGGCGTGGACAGAAATTGTCCTGTATTACACCCCAAATCTGCGGGTGATGGAGAACCCACACACTGTGGTTCAGCCTGGCTGCCCCCTCAGAGATCTGCTTTGCCTCTGGCTAATTACAGGCCGTAATCAAGCCACTTCTCAGCTAATCAGTCCCCTCTGTG
This sequence comes from Lycocorax pyrrhopterus obiensis, assembly GCA_014706295.1. Taxonomy (NCBI): domain Eukaryota; kingdom Metazoa; phylum Chordata; class Aves; order Passeriformes; family Paradisaeidae; genus Lycocorax; species Lycocorax pyrrhopterus. Next base: position 1,619,510 of record JACSVZ010000024.1, read on the forward strand.
GGCACTATGCCTTCAAACTGGAATACTCATCATTATTTCATATTTTCTGGGATGTTTTCACCCTGGGAAATGCTGGGTTCCACTGCTGGGCGCAGGATTTTTGTGTTGGTGTAGTCAGAACACTCCGCCTACCCTTCAGAATAATAACAAATAATAATAGATAACAGACACGGCTGTTGCTGATTATTTTAGGAGTTTAGCATTCCTGAAAAGAAGTGATGGAGAAATGCTGTCGTTGCACAGAGATTTTAATAACTATCTCCAAACTCATGTATTTTTATTAAAAAAAAATAAATCTTGGACATCATTATCAACAGATTTTTAAAGCTGAAATAGAGAAACGAGACTTTGTCCCACTAGAACAGGGTGTTCAGAGCCCTGAGGTCACATCCTTCTGTCAAGAGAGAGGCAAAACCACGTGTTAAATGCTTCTAACCTGAAGCACCACCATGAAATCCTGATTTTGAGAGCTGAATCCAGTCCCTTTAGCCCCTCACAAAAGGGCTTTGGCTCCAGCCTGGGGCCCGACTCCCGAGGAGCAGCTCCACGCTGCATTTCCACTCCTGCACTGTGCATTTCATGGCTGGGAATTTCTTTGAAGCAGTCAAAAGGAAATTAAATCTCCATTCTAAGTGTGCAGGAGTCACTGGGAACAATCTTCTGCTGGCCTTGCCTTGGAATTCCAGGATCATCAAGGCTGGAAAAGCCCTCCCTGACCACCAAGTCCAAGCTGTGCCCAGTCCCCACCTCGTCACCAGCCCAGAGCACTGAGTGCCACATCCAGGCATTCCTTGAATGCTGCCAGAATCTTGCCTTGCTGTTCCCCAGGCCTGGGAGAGCAGGCAGTGTGTCCAGAGGTGGAATTGTAGCCTGCAAAAATCCCCAGTTCCTGCTAAATCTCTCTGTTTAATGTATTTTATGGCAAGACAGAGAGAGGCTGTGGTGAGGGCCTGTAAGAGCAGCTTCCACTGAAGCTCTCAAACTCCCAGTTTCATCTACTAGACCCTGAAATCATATTAAAAAAACCATAAAAATGGGACTTTTGCACAGTACTTGCTGTAGATAAAGTTTTTCCAGTTCTACAAAACTCTCAGTGACGGGGGATTCTCATTTCCCCTGTACCATCCGCCTGTGCAAGTAAAAATCTTCCATTAACAGGCAACGTGAGATGTTACAAACCTCAGAAAATCATTTCCAGGAGATCTGTGCAATTAAACCCCAGGTTTTCTGCCCAAAGCCAGGCAGGGAGTGCCCATCCTGAGCCCAGCTGGGTGCTCGGGCCCAGCGCTGCTGCAGAGAGGGGGATGAATTCCAGAGATTTGGAGATTTCCTCACAGTTTTACATCCGTGGCAAGGTGGGGCAGCCAGAAACCTGCCCTCAGTGCTGCTCCCTGGAGCCCTGGCCCCCAGTGCAGCAGTTTTTAAAGAGATTTATTTTATTTGACTCAGGGCACGTGGCAGCCTGGTGACGTTTGAGGGGCTGAGCACGGGAGCTGCTGCAGGCTCGGCAAGGCCCGGCCTTTGCCTCAGCGAAGGTTTTGCAACGCAGATGAGCCAAGGGAAGGTAAGGAAAATAAAAGTGTAATTCGATGAGACCACAACGATGACGACGCTGCAGGTGAGCAGAGAAATCACTCCAAAAACTCTCACCAAAGGCTGTGGGGTTGGTTGACAAACCATAAACTGAGCGGGGTCCGTCAGAGGATTAATTTAGGTGGGAAAAGAGCTTTAGGGTCAAGTCCAGCCATAAAGTGGCACAGATCAGCCTTGTGCTGAGCGGGGATCTGTTGTCAAGGCCTTGGTGTGTCCAAAAATCTTCTTCCAGAAGGATTGTGGACATCAGGGAGACAATGTGAAAAAAGACATCGGGGGAAGGGAAGGGAAGGGAAGGGAAGGGAAGGGAAGGGAAGGGAAGGGAAGGGAAGGGAAGGGAAGGGAAGGGAAGGGAAGGGAAGGGAAGGGAAGGGAAGGGAAGGGAAGGGAAGGGAAGGGAAGGGAAGGGAAGGGAAGGAAGGGAAGGAGGGAAGGGAAGGGAAGGGAAGGGAAGGGAAGGGAAGGGAGGGAAGGGAAGGGAAGGGAAGGGAAGGGAAGGGAAGGGAAGGGAAGGGAAGGGAAGGGAAGGGAAGGGAAGGGAAGGGAAGGGAAGGGAAGGGAAGGAAGGGAAGGGAAGGGAAGGGAAGGGAAGGGAAGGGAAGGGAAGGGAAGGGAAGGGAAGGGAAGGGAAGGGAAGGGAAGGGAAGGGAAGGGAAGGGAAGGGAAGGGAAGGGAAGGGAGCCTTAAAACTCATCCAGGGACACCTTCCACTGTCCCAGGCTGCTCCAAGCCCCGTCCAACCTGGCCTTGGAGACTTCCAGGGATCCAGGGGCAGCCACAGCTGCTCTGGGCAACTTCAGCCACTGGACAAATACTTCAGCAAACAACCCAAAAAATTAATTAAAACCAATTAAATACCCATCATGCCAAGCTTTTTTTCTGCTTGAAGCCAGCAACGCCCAGACCTCAGAGCTGTGTCTGCAGAGCCCTGAGTGGGACCAGCATGGGGCGGCTCAGTTTGGTGGCACAGACCAGCCCGGACGTGGTCGGGTGGTGGCACTGAGTCCCTGCTCAGTGACAGCTCAGCCCCAGGGCTGCTGTAAATCCCAGTGGGGTCCATCTCCCCGACAATTCCAGCCCCAGGGATGCACCCAGCCTGCTCGGGATGGGTTGTCCCCTCTGAGCTACAGAAACCAGGAGTTACTGAGCAGTGGCAGGTCCCCAGGCTCTGCAGCCACAGCGGGTCAGCCGAGCTGTCATGGTCACACCTGGCTCCCTGCAGGCTCACCTGGCCACGGATAACGTGGTGCGGCCTTCCCTGGGGCATTCCGGCCCTGGGAAACGCTGCCTTGGCCTCTGGAGTGAGGGAGGTGTCCAGGAAAACCCAGGCTGCCTGTCCCGGCCTCCAAAATCAGGCTCTGGGACTCATCTGGGCTCAGAGGAAACCGTAGGAAATTCCTCAGACACAGAAAAATGAGCTCAGCCCAGAGAAACCACAGCTCATCCCTGCTCCCAGGAGAGGCACATCTCATTCCAGGACGTCTGGAGTGGTCCTTTATCCCACACCAGCTTCTTGTCCTTCCCATGGGAACTGGAGCTGTGGAGTTTCATCCCCTGGACGTCATTTAGCGTTTGGAATCTTCTGTAATTCCGGATTTTGTTCCTTTGTATGTGCACCTTGGTTGGGAAGCTCTGGGACGCAGTTCCTTCTCCACATGGCTTAAAAGACAGCGACTCGTCCCAGGTGAATGCTGAGATTGGGGGTAATTTAAATTATTTTATTCTTTATGTATAGTTGAAAGTGGAATCTGGAAAACATATGGAATCTGACAAAATCTCATTTCTCCAAGTCTATTTTAGCTTAAAAAATCTGTTAATAATGATGTCCAAGATTTATTTTTTTTTAAATAAAAATACATAATTTTGGAAAAAATTACTTTATTGAACTTTCTGTGTTGAGGTAATAGAGTAAAACCTGACATTTTACACTCAGTGTTTTTCTGTAAGTGGAAAAGTTTTCCTTTAAACCTGTGTTTTGAAGGAAAAAACTGAAGTGAGCTCATGGGCTTCTTGTAGTGATAGGACAACAGCTCCCTGGTGGCCTGGGGACTCCTTGGCTGCATCCAAAACACCCCTTGGCTCTCTCATTCCAACCAGATCTCAAAGTGCTGTTGATGTGCTGTTTGTTCCTTCTCCTCTGCTGCCGCACCTCCCTGAGGACAGCTCTGTCTCCTCGTTTTTCATGGCAAACTTTCCCCGTTTTTGAAGGCTGAGGGAGTCCCCGCTGTCCCCAGGGGACCCCCAGTGACCCAGCCTGGGTCTCTGCTCTGTCCTTCCTCTCCTGCTGAGGTTCCCGTGACCCCTGACAATGCCAGGCCCCCACCTAACTCTCCATAAGCACCTGGAAGGGATTAGCAGGTGCTTGCAAAGTTTATTCCTTAGTTCTGGCGTTAACCTAGGCCAGAGGTCGTCCAGCCTGGTCTGAGTTCGATGCACAAAGTCACAGAATCACTGAGGTTGGAAAGGGCCTTAAAGATCACCGAGTCCAACCATCCCCAGCACTGCCAGTGTCCCACTGACCATGTCCCCATGTGCCACATGCCCAAGGCTTTAAAATCCCTCCAGGAATGGTCATTCCACCACTGCCCTGGAACCCGACAATCCTTTCCATGCAGAAACTTTCCCTGAGATCCAATTTAAACCTCCCCTGGCCCAGCCTGAGGCCGTTCCCTCTCCTCCTGTCCCTGTTCCCTGCGAGCAGAGCCCGACCCCCCCCGGCTGCCCCCTCCTGTCAGGGAGTTGTGCAGAGCCACAAGGTCCCCCCTGAGCTCCTTTTCTCCAGGCTGAGCCCCTTTCCCAGCTCCCTCAGGAATTCTCCAGCCCCTTCCCAGCTCCGCTCCCTGCCCTGCACTCGCTCCAGCCCCTCGGGGTCTCCCTTGCTGTGAGGGGAAAAGAAAAAAGTGGGAGAAAACGTGAGGGGAAAAGAAAGTGAGGGAAGGTTGGGGAAGGCTCTGCTGCAGAGCTTTTCCCTTCTGAATCCTCCTTTTCTCCAGGCTGAGCCCCTTTCCCAGCTCCCTCAGCCGCTCCTGGGGTTCCAGCCCCTTCCCAGCTCCGTTCCCTTCCCTGGACATGCTCCAGACCCTCCATGTCCTTCTTGTCATGAGGGGCCCAGAACTGACCCCAGAATTCGGGGATTGGCCTCCCCAGTGCATTCCCAGGCCCACGGTGCTGCTCACACCAGAACAGGATTTGCCCCTTTCCTGCTGCTCCTTTGACAAAGGTGAGCCCTGAACTCCCCAGGGCTGAACAGCAACCCCGGGGTCGAGCTCCTGCCTGGGGTCAGGATAAAAACAAAGGATAAAGCAGCCCCTTCAATTCCCACTCCTGAGCAGGTCTGGAGAGGAGGTGAAGCCCCAGCCCCTGCGGGGAAGTGGGGTTGGAGGCCCCAGTTTGGGACTGATTTAATGGAAGGAGGAGCAGCTGCTTTCTAACAAGAAGGATTTACACTGCCTGTTCTCCACCCTTCCACGCTTTCCCCATTTTTCTCAGGCTGTTTGAGAGCTCATCCCAGACATCTCTGTGGGCTGCTCTGGGAGCAGTCAGTGAGCAGGTGATGTAGTTGTCCTCGTCAGAGTGAAAATGGGAAGCAGAGGTGGCTTTCTGTCTTTTCATCCATTCCTGGGGCTCCGGAATTCAAACATGCCCATGGCACAGCCTGGGAGGTGTCTGCACTCACAGCTCAGCTCTCGATCTACACTTTCCACCTCTGTGGCCTTTCCACCCCTGTTTTAAACCAAGGTGTCCCCACGCTTGCAGGGCTGGAATGACAGAGGTTTGTCCCTTGGCAGGAGCTCCAGCTCCCAGTGTGAACTGCTGGAGCAGCCCCCCCGACCAGAGCAGTGCCCGTGGCACGGGGCAGCGAGCAGTGATGGCTGCGGATGGCTCTGCCAGCCCTCAGCTCCTCTCTCCTGCCAGACAGGCTGGCTGGGGACAGTGACACGGTGACCAGGGACACCACAGCTCTCTCTTGCCCGTGGCACCTGCCCAAAAGAATTAATCAGAGTCACTCGGCAGCTGCCTCGGAGGAGCCACCGCGGTGCTCCCTGCCAGGATGGCGGGGCTGCAGACAAAGGGGACGCTGTTTGGGGGGTTTGTTGATGCCAGATGTGTTCATTTTCTGTCTCTCAGGATCAGAGGAGTGGCTGGAAGGGCTCCTCAGCAGCCGTGGGGATGGTGCTCTCTGGAAGTGTCGATGTCCTGACAAGGGCAGAGGGAGCCCTGGGGAGCTGCTGCTCAGTGAGGAGAGGAGACACTTGGAGAGCGAGGCCAAGCTGTGCTGGGACTGTTGTACTCCCATCCCGCAGCCACTGAGCCTTCCTTCCCTCTGCTGCCCAGCAGCAGGAATCTCCACAGCCAGCCCTGCGGGGTGTGCCTTGCTCCAAGGGGAGGAAACAGCACGACCTCTCCACTCACCTCCCTGCCCAGAACCGCTGCAGGAATCACAGAACCACAGAATGAAATAGGTTGGAAAGACCTTTGAGATCATCGAGTCCAACCTATGACCTAACCTAACACCTCCTCATCAACTAAACCACGGCACTGAGTGCCACGTCCAGGCTTTTTTTAAACACGTCCAGAGAGGGTGACTCCACCCCTTGCTGGGCAGACCATCCCCATGCCCAATCACTCTTTCAGGGAAGAATTTTCTTCTGACTTCCAACCTAAATTTCCCCTGGTGCAGCTCAAGGCTGTATCCTCTTGTTCTGCCAGTGGTTGCCTGGGAGAAGAGGCTGACCCCCACCTGACTACAACCTCCTTTCAGGGTGGTGTAGAGAGTGATCTGAGCCTCCTTTTTTCCAGGCTAAACAACCCCAGCTCCCTCAGCCGTTCTTCATAACGCTTGTGTTCCAAGCCCTTCAAGAAAAGCCCCTTTGGAGCGCAAAAGGGGCAGCCAGAGCAATGAACGCCCCCGACAATTAAATTCTAATCACAGTTATCCTGTCATCCCTGGGGCTCCCAGGTGACTGCCCCCGGCAGCCAGGCAGAGCTGCTCTGTGAGTTATGGAGCCAACAAAAGCAGAGAAACATAAGGATTGTCCCAAAGTGCTCATCACAGATAATTCGGAAGGAGGGCGTTAAAGCATCTCCTGGACACTCAGCATCCTTGGCTGCGCTCCGAAGCTTTCCCATGGATGGTCGACCTCTGGTTGAGCAACTGGGGAAGCATCTGGAGGTCAGGACTACCACCCCTGCTCTGGCCACATCTCATTGTCCTCTCTGCCAGAGGAGATGGCATTTCCTTTGTCTGCACACTCATCTGGCTGTGGACTGGGGGCAACTGGGATTCCTCACAGGAGGAACTGGTGCTGTTGAAGTGTTTGCTTGGCGACAAAGGTTTCTTAGGCCCAGGATGGTGTCTCTGGCAGGGTGTGGGGGGAGTGAGGGGATTGGTCACCCCAAAATAACGCAGAGGTTTTGGCATTAGCAGAGGCACTTCCAGGTCAAGTCACAGCTGAGCTTCATTTGAAGCAGGAACTGGGATTTGTTCTTCTCCGTGTGTGATGAACATCCCAACCACAGCCTGTTCCAGGAGGGAACAGTTCCTCTTCTCCGTGTGTGATGAACACCCCAACCACAGGCTGTTCCAGGAGGGAACAGTTCCTCTTCTCCGTGTGTGATGAACACCCCAACCACAGGCTGTTCCAGGAGGGAACAGTTCCTCTTCTCCGTGTGTGATGAACATCCCAACCACAGGCTGTTCCAGGAGGGAACAGTTCCTCTTCTCCGTGTGTGATGAACATCCCAACCACAGGCTGTTCCAGGAGGGCACAGTTCCTCTTCTCCGTGTGTGATGAACACCCCAACCACAGGCTGTTCCAGGAGGGAACAGTTCCTCTTCTCCGTGTGTGATGAACATCCCAACCGCAGGCTGTTCCAGGAGGGAACAGCTCCTGTGCTGCCTGGATGCTCCCCGGCTCCAGAGCCTTACCCAGAATTTCTGGTGGGGAAAGAGTGCAGGAGCTGAACCGACGAGAAGTTGCTGCTCCTGGAAAGAGGAATTGATGCTGCTACTCAGTTCTTTACAGAGCAAATGGAAAACAGGGCTCACCTGGAGGAAAACGTGCAGGAGGTTTTCTGATCCCCCTGAACTTGCCAGGCTTTTCTCTGGTAACTGCAGTCTGATTTTTGCCCGTGCTGCACACCCGGGTTCCCATCTCCTGGATTCACCCATCCTAATGAGCTCACATCACCCATTATTCACTGCCTGGACCTTGTTTCGTGGACATTTGGGGATCTGTGACATCAATCCTGCCCTTCCGTTGCAGGAGCCACCTGTATCTGGACGTGGCTTCAGCAAGGCCACCAAGGGCTCTCCAACATCAAATACCCACCCTGGGAGCTGGGGGGCTGCAGCCAACAAACACAGGGGGGCCAGGAGAGCTCTGGTCATGGTGACAGGACACCAACTATGGTGACAACCCTCAGCTGGGTAAAGATCCCAAGGCATGCAAATTTCCAGGACAAGTTGGATCACCTGAGAGCACCGAGAGAGGCCAGCAGGAGCCAGGTCTGTCTTTAATTCTGCACCCATTTTCTTTTTCCAATGCTCTCTTACTCACTATCAATTTTTTCTTGGTCACCACTGGCCTGGCTGCCTCCTTTGAACCGTCAGCCAGAGGGACCTGACAGATCCAACCACTGAAAATGGTGACGTCTCTGGGATTGCACTGCCAGTTTTATGAAAACTTCAGGAGTTTCACTCCTGAAATCCTGAAACTGGAGTTCTCGTTCCCACTGAACCAGGACGTGTCACAGACTCAGTCACTGTGCCCAGACCTGGAGCAAGAACCTGAGACAGGCCTGGGCTGTGTCCTCAAAGCAGCACATTCCTGTCTGAATTTCACAGAGTCTGCTCCACTGCCTGACGGAGGAAGTGAATTCCACAGCTGCTGCCCCTGTGGAAAAGGCTGTTCTCCAGCCACCCACGTCTGCAGCCAAGTTTTCCAGCCACGAGGTGCCTGGGATGCATTATTTCTGGGAAGTGCTCCTCGGCTGCCTGTGGGAAACTTGTTTGCTGTGAAAAATCTCAGGTTGGGCAACCAAACACGGACCTTCCAGTCTTCCGTGGAAGTCTTGGCCAAACCCTGGCTGTTGCTACCCAAGATGCTCCCAGCTGATGTGCGAGCTCAGAAATAGCTCAGCTCCCATCCTATCACGGGGACTTTGATGATCCTGGTGGATCCCTTCCAGCTCAGGATGTTCTGTGACTCTGATCCTGCGATAGGGGAAGTTTAGTGGTCATTCCTTCGAGACAAAGTGCTTCCAAGGAAAAACATCTCCCAGCCTCGTCCAGAGCACAAATCCCGGGTGCCCTCTAAGTGCTGAGGAACTCAGTGCAGCTGACACGCTCGGTACTCACTGCTGGTTTTTCTTCAGTGGCAAGAGCATTGCCTGGGCTGTAAAAGGAATCACTTGACTGATGTTAATAAACTGACAGATCAGAAATGGCAGCAAACGAGAGGCTGAGGCTGAAAATGCTCACGGGGCTGCAACAGCTCTGCACGTTGTGTCAATCCACTCCGTTAACTGCAAGGAAGAATCCAATTTATTCCCAGGCCCGGCATGATGAATAAGTCATTTCCCAGGATGGGAGTGAGGAGTATTCCTCAAAACACACTGGGCAATTCAAAGAGAGCCTTTTGGCACTGAGTAATAAGTGTAGAGACAAAAAAAGAAGAGGAAAAAAAGGTTCCATTTTGAGAGTGATTGTCTTCTCTCTGTTGAGTAATTTCATTTTTTCTTTACACTCTAAGTTAGGATCTGGGTTTGTTTTTTTTTCTTCCCCATCAAGAAAGGTGTCTGTGCTGACAGGAACTGGCCTGGGTCACTTTGTGCAGTGTGGGGGGCTGTGTTCCCTATCAGAGGCACTTCCAGCAACGTTCTGTGAGCAGTGCCTGCCAACAGGCGCAGGGGGGGATCCAAGGCAGAGAATTTCCGTGGTGCATCCTCAGAGGCTGAGCCATTTGCTTGATAAAATTTTGTACTTTTAAGCCTCATTCCTTGTTTCCATCAAATAGGTGGAAGGGAAAATGTTCCTTCTGACTTTAAACACCACTGGGGGTCTGTCAGAGCTCTGTGACTGCACAGGAGAGGTTTGATCCACTGTGGGATCCTGCCATTCCAGCGGGATCCTGCGTTTCAGCGGGATCCTGCCATTCAGTGGGATTCTGCCTTTCCAGTGGGAACCTGCCATTCAGTGGGATCCTGCCTTTCCAGTGGAATCCTGCCTTTCAGTGGGATCCTGCCTTTCCAGTGGGATCCTGCCTTTCCAGTGGGATCCTGGCTTTCAGTGGGATCCTGCCATTCCAGCAGTATCCTGCCTTTCCAGTGGGATCCTGCCTTCCAGTTGGATCCTGCCTTTCCAGTGGGATCCTGCCATTCCAGTGGGATCCTGGCTTTCAGTGGGATCCTGCCTTTCCCGGGCTGTGACCTGTTCAAACAGAGCCCTGTGTCCAACACCAGCTGCTGGCCCAGAGTGGGAATGAGCACCTCCCCATCCCCCTGAGCAGCACGTGGCATTTGTCACCCATCCCCTCCCCGTGAGGGGCTGACAGTCTCTGTCTGCTCTCTACATCTCCCTGGGAGGGTGGGGAGGGGCTGGGATGGAATTCCCAGAGCAGCTGTGGCTGCCCCTGGATCCCTGGCAGTGCCCAAGGCCAGGCTGGACATTGGGGCTGGGAGCAGCCTGGGACAGTGGGAGGTGTCCCTGCCCATGGCGGGGGTGGCACTGGATGAGTTTTAAGGTCCTTTCCAGCCCAAACCAGTCTGGGATTCTGTGATTCCATGATTCTATGATCTTGGCTTGCATTCTGCAGACAAAGGGAAAAGGGCTGTCCCAAATATCCAAACATCCTTAAAATTGGGAAATTTTGGTCCTGGCTTCAGATAGACCCTACACCTGAGGGCTGGGGCAGTCACTGGGGTCAGGTAGAGGTCAGTTTATTCAAAGGTTAACAGCGAAGAAAATCCAGTAACTCCTGGGGCCAAAGCTTGGGAGCAGAGGCCAATCTGCTGAAGAATGACTTACGGGAGAAACACATTGAAAATACAATTAACCCTGACCCATTTGAAAAAATCCCAAAATCCTAGAATGGTTTGGGTTGGAAGGGACCTTAAATCCCATCCAGTGCCACTCCTGCCACAGGCAGGGACACCTCCCACTGTCCCAGGCTGCTCCCAGCCCAGTCCAGCCCGGCCTTGGACACTGCCACGGATCCAGGGGCAGCCACAGCTTCTCTGGGCACCCTGTGCCAGGGCCTCCCCATCCTCACGGGGAGCAATTCCATCATGTCAGAAGTAGATATTGGGATTCCCTCTGAACGGGGCTAAAGCAGGTCCTGCCTTCCCCAGCCCCTTCCCCGCTGCCCTGCACAGCCCAGGGCAGTCCCATGGGGCATGAGCTGCCCGTGCAGTGTGGCTGTGGCCTGGGGAGTCCCTTTTCCAGCAGGCTCCTTGCCCAGGCAGAGCTCTGTGCCACCCCAGCAGAGCCAGCTGCACATGCACAGCACTTCAGAGGTGCTGTGAGTGACTTTCGTGTCACGGAAATTATCCCGACCAGCTTTTTAATGGGATTATTGTTGGGTTTGGGACTGGGATTATCACAGCAAGCAGAAATGCAGCGAGGAGCAGGGCGTGCATGAGCCAGGGCAGAGCCTCTGTTTGGTGCTGCGTGGGGAAGGCGGGTGAGCTCCGATCTCAGCTCAGCTGCACTTTCACCCTTTTCACACGCAGGACAAAGGGAATATTGAGGAGCACCCGGGCCAGACCTGCGGAGCTGGTGCACATTCCCTGCTCACAGCCTTCCTGCCCTCCTGCACCCCTCGGAGCTGGAGCCTGGCAGTGAGCACCAGCCCCAGCCCCAGCCCTGGCAGCCTCCGAGGGCACAGACAAGTTCCCTCACGCACACTCGAGGGTGTTTTCACCAGATCCACCCTTAAAAGGACGTCTTCTCCCAAATGAGTGGGGCAGAACAAGCCTTAGCTCTGCTCTCTGTGGTGCTGCTCGCTCCTGGTTGTACAGCAGCAGGAAGAGCTGTTTCCATGAGCAAAGCTCATCCCCCTCTCGCCTTTATCGCCCTTCACATGCACCGAGTTCAATTTATTGATGGGTTATATAATGCCACCGCAGCTTCAGGCGTGCTTTGTCCCCATCCTATTTTTACCAGCCAGCGTCTCTTTGTCCATTATTCCCTGAGCTGAAGGCTCAGACCTTTCTGCTGCCAGAGCTGTTCGGGTTTTGCAATCTGCACTTGGAATTTAAAGCCATTAACCCGAGCGCTGATGATTTCCTGATGAACGCTGAGGAGCTGTGGGCAGTGCCTCCCTCTCCTCTCACATTACTGACCCAGGGACGCTTTTCCCCACACCAGAGCTCAACATTCACATTCAGCAATCAGCTGGTGACGGGTCCCAGCAGTACCAAAGGATTTGACAGAGTCAGGAATATTTTTAGGCAATCCTTTGGGATGAGCCAGGTTCTCCTGCACAAAGGTAGGATGCCACAATTCCTGCGCAATGTGGGATGCACAAATGTAGGAGCAGATTTGACTCCGAAGGAAGGACTGATGCTGGAGGCCTCGTGGAACTGGTTGTGAAACATCATTGGTTTTCGAAATAATGTGTGATAATGTGCTGATGCACAAGAGGTCATTGCCAAGGATCTGTAACACGGCCCTGGATGCCCTCAGAGAGATAAAGGATTAATCACCAGCTGGCCATGGATTGATCAGGGGCCAGTGAGCCAGTGACAGTTTGTGAATTCACACTGGTTTGGGTTTCTTGCCTTTTTTCATTTATTTATTTATTTTATTTATTTTGGAGTGCTGGGTGCCAGAATTTGGGCTGACCCTTCCCAGAGCTGTGGGGGTACCCTGAGGAACAAGTCAGTGACCTAAAAAATGCTCCCTCTAAAACCATAAAGAGTGGTTTGGGATGGAAGGGACCTTAAATCCCATCCCACCCCTGCCATGGGCAGGGACACCTCCCACTGTCCCAGGCTGCTCCAGCCTGGCCTTGGGCACTGCCAGGGATCCAGGGGCAGCCACAGCTGCTCTGGGAATTCCATCCCAGCCCCTCCCCACCCTCCCAGGGAACAATTCCTTCCCAAGATCCCATCCAGCCCTGCCCTCTGCCACTGGGAAGCCATTCCCTGTGTCCTGTCCCTCCAGCCCTTGGCCCCAGTCCCTCTCCAGCTCTCCTGGAGCCCCTTTAGGCCCTGCAAGGGGCTCTGAGCTCTCCCTGGAGCCTTCTCCTCTCCAGCTGAGCACCCCCAGCTCTCCCAGCCTGGCTCCAGAGGGGCTCCAGCCCTGGAGCAGCTCTGTGGATTCCTCTGGGCTCTCTCCAGCAGCTCCAGGTCCCACTGATGTTGGAATTCCCAGCTCTGCAGGTGGGGAATCACCGAAGGGGGGCAGAGGGGCAGAATCCCCCCTCACCTGCTGGTCAGGATTCTACTGATGCAGCCCGGGATGATAAACGGGGGGAATGGACTGGAAAGGACAAATGGATACAGAAAGCTGGGAATGAAACCAGGCACTTTTGCAAGAGAAGCTCACTGAAACCACTGAACCCCGAAACTCCTCGACCAAGGAAGATGTTTTTTGGAGAAACACTCATTTAATCCTTGGAGAAGTCTGCAACCAGAGGTAAATGATTTATTAATGGTGAATAAAGGGGAAATAACAATGGATGTCTATGGCATGATCTACGTATTCTTAAAAAATTGATGTCAATGGGAGACAAAGACAATGGGAGAAAAAGCAAGATTTGAGTCAAAAGCCAGAAATATGGCCAAGTTCTGAAAGCATCTCCAGAATCAAAGAAAGGAAAATTTAATTTCCATGGACTTTTACATGGAATCATGGAATGGTTTGGGTTGGGAGGGACCTTAAAGCCCATCCAGGGCCACCCCTGCCATGGGCAGGGACACCTCCCACTGTCCCAGGCTGCTCCAAGCACCATCCAGCCTGGCCTTGGGAAGTTCTGCTCTTTATCTAATAATCGTTGTGAGGGTGTGGGGGCTCCTGTGGGAGTGAAGTGGGGAGAAAAATTCAGCCTTATAATAGGAACTTTCCTATCTGGGGAGGTGTGAGGGGAAATAGATTTATTTCCAGTAATGAGACGTGTTTATTTCTGCCCTTACAGGAATATTTACAGGGAGAACTCGTAGGAGAAGTGTCCTTCAGACCCCTTGCATGGTGTTCATACTCCTGTTGTCACTCTGCACCAGTCTGAACCAAAGAAAAAACCTAAACCAAAACAAACAAACCCCAAAAATCCAAAACAAAGAAGGATTACTCAATTTCTAGGAATGGCACTGTCAGAAACAGGCCCCCAGCTCAGGACTTCTGGAAACACCAGTTACGATTTTTAACCAGCTGCATCATTTTATCCCTTGTCTCTCCACCACTCAATAAAAATCAGGGGAAAACTGCTCCTGAGTGAGTTCCTGTGAGCCCACTCAGCCAGGGGCTCTGGCACCCCCTGACTCACATTCTCCGCTGCCCAGTGGCTCACTGGGAGAACTGGGAGGGAACGCGGGCAAACCCGTCCCCACATCCAGCATCACTGTCCGGGAAAACGATGCTCTCACGCTCTCCTCAGTGATTCAGCCCGGATCTGCAGCGCACAAAGAGACAATGGTTCATTGTCAGGACAATTCCTTTTGTCTGCAGGCTGTCCTGATTTCCCAGCCATACCCACAGCTGAGGAATGGGAGCTTTCACGCCGGGGTTTTTGTGGCAACGTTGTGTGCATCGAAAACATAAACAGGCTGTGGGGTAGGGGGGGATGGGGATGAGAGCAGGGTGAGGGATGGATTTAGGAGAGGCAGACAGAGTGTCACAGAGTTATTAGAGTTGGAAAAGACCTCCAAGATCATCAAGTCCAACCTTCAACCAAACGCCCCAGTGCCACTAAACCAAGTGCCAGTTGTCCCTTAGTAAATAATTTCTTCCTCGTATCTGATCTAAATCTACCTTCCTTCAGCTTAAAGACCATTCCCTGTGTCCTGTCCCTCCAGCCCTTGTCCCCAGTCCCTCTCCAGCTCTCCTGGAGCCCCTTTAGGCCCTGCAAGGGGCTCTGAGCTCTCCCTGTGAACGTCTGTTCAGTTTTTGAACACTTCCAGGCCTGTTCCAGCTCTTGACCACTCTTTCCGTGAATAAATTTCCCCTAAGATCCAACCCGACCCTCCCCTGGTGTGCCCAAAGGAGGCAGCCACACTCGGTGAACAAGAGAACGTTCTCATTCTCGCTTTCCTGAGTGTAGTTTTTTTTTTTAATTATTAAAAACTCCTTCTATTAAAATTAATTAATAATCATTTAAATTATTAAAAACTCCTCCTGTTAAAGCTTCCTTGATCCTATTTGCAGACCAGACTCTCATGCTGGAGGATTCCTCTCCTCTCCTGAGCAAGCACAGATGTGGCAGAGCCTGGTTCCCCCTCCCCTCCTGCATCTGGAGCAGGACGGACCCTGGTGGGGCCACCAGGTGACGAGGCACCCGGGGGCTGCAGCCTGGGCAGGCTGGACCTCTGCCAGGCTGAACTGACTCCTTCAGGCAGCTCTTGCTGAGCTGCCAAGGAAAACTTTGGTGAGACAGAGGCAGCTGAGTCCGGGAGGGAGCCTCGCCTGCAAGCAGAGCTCCTCGGGGAGCAGGTTTGGGATTGCTTAGAGAGGAACAACTCCCGCAGAGAGCAGGCAGAGGCGGCTCTGGGCACACACGAGTTACTCCAGGAGCACCCAGCGGCTCCTCTCAGCACCCTGCTGCCGAGGGGCGGCTGTGCCAGGAGGCTGCTGGAATGGGCGTTAGTGCCCAGGAATCCTGGCTGGGGTAGCCAGGAGGGAAGGTGCAGCAGCATGAGTTCACAGGGAAGGTATGATGAAGTCACCCAGCTTTATGAGAGATGAGCAGGGCCCTGAGCTCTGAGTCACGGCTGCAAACGCACCTGAGCACAGGGAGAGACCGAGGCACGGCCCTGGGCCTCCAATTCCTGCCCAGAACTGCCCAAGAGAAAGGGAAACTGAGGCTTGAGAGGAAACTGAGCTGGAGGGACATGAGGACGGGGAAGGATCTGGAGCAGCTGAGGGCACTTGGTGTGTCCAGCTGGAGCAGAGGACACTGAGGACAGAGCTCAGGGATCTGCAGCTCCTCCCGAGGGGCAGCTCCGATCTCTGCTCCCTGGGACAGGGACAGGAGCCAGGGAACGGCTGGAGCTGGGCCAGGGCAGGCTCAGGCTGGAGCTCAGGGAAAGGTTCTTCCCCCAGAGGGTGCTGGGCACTGCCCAGGCTCCCCAGGGAATGGGCACGGCCCCGAGGCTGCCAGAGCTCCAGGAGCGTTTGGGCAGCGCTGCCAGGGATGCCCAGGGTGGGATTGTTGAGGTGTCTGGGCAGGGGCAGGGGCTGGAATCCATGATCCCTGTGGGTCCCTTCCAGCTCAGGATGTTCTGTGGCTCCAAGATCCTGAGCTCAGATCCCAAGAGCAAGCCCAGCTACAAGGGACCAAGAGCTTTGAGGAAACCTCTGAGCTCAGCCTGAGGTTCACAGGGACTCCAGACCCACTGCTGGCTCCCTGCTTTAGCAACCACGTGGAGGATGAAAAGGGTTTCAGAGTCCCTCAGTAACCCTCAGCTGTCCAGGGTGGCTCCCCAGTGACCCCAGGCCCCGGGCTGTCCTCGTTTCCTGTCCTGGAGGTGCAACACTGCCCCGCGAGCTGTGCTGCTGCCACGCTGCCACTGCTGCTTGTGTGGCTGTGGCCATAACGATCACCCAGCCAGCTGTGGACACTTCCATCCTTTCCTACAAGAATCTCAGCCTCCTCCAGCCCACAGCTTGAAATGCGGGGCAAGTAACGTGCTGTGGGCCCGGCTGTGTTTGGGGTTTGCTGCCGGTCTGGGGTTTAGGTGCTGGCAAATCCGGTGTGCTCATAATTCTGTGGTTATGTGTCACGGTGGAGGAGGATCCTGTGGGCAGCATGTGGGGAAACGATTACTTAATGTGGAACCAAGATTAGGAGGTGTTTCCACAAAAGAGTCCTGCGCAGCCAGAGGAAACGGGATCACCTGGGACGGTCCGTGGTCCTTTGTGTTTGGGTGTAAAAGCAAGGGGTTTCTGGCAATGGTCGATCAGCCTCACTGTTCACTCCTTTCCAGTGATTCCTATCTTTGATTTTGACCTCCAGCCACTGGAAATTTGAATTGCACACTCGTCTGCTCTAATGCATCACCAGCTACCCCAATCAACCTTAAAAAGATCAAGATTTGGGGGTTTCTGGCAGCTGAACCTCCTCAGATGTGAGATGCCACTAGAAAGTGCCTCAGAGTTACTTGAAAAATAAATCTTTCGAAGATCTACCCCAGCAGCGTTGATTTGAAACAACCGATGCCGGTTGCGGTTCCAGAGACCCATGACACAAGATCTTACTAGCCTTGGGATCCCTCCAGCATTGTTGGGCAACTGGTTCAGCAGAAGCATAAAAAAATTGTGTCTGGTGATGTGGGAGAACCTCGGCACGAGAGCCCAACCCACGGCCACGCTCACCCTTGGCAGAGGCAATTCCCAGCGGGGCTGTGGGGCAGAGCAAAGATCCTGTGGGGAAGACTCTCCAAAGATCTGAAGGTCCAGGGAAATTGTGGAGCAGAGTGTGCTGTAAAAGGTGAAAAAAAGATCTTTGGAGAAGCAACAGGAAAAGTAAAAAAAGGAGGGGAGCAGCCCACTGGAAACAGTCTGGGTGGCACTGCAAGGCCTGGGGGTTGTTGCTGGTTTTGTTGATATTTTTTTTCCTGGGGTGACCTCAGAGCAGTGGGACAAATCAGAGCCTCCCTGCTGGGGGTGACCCTGTGCTTGCCCCTCTCTGCCCTCCTGCTGTCGTGGATTTGCTGTCAGCAGCGGTGCCCCCGGGGCAGCTGAAAACAGAGAGGCCAATCAAGTTACATAACCACGCTGGACGGGCCGTGGTCAGCAGAGGCTTCCGGGGACATCTCCAAAGGCATCCAGGGCACGTGGGACTAAATCCAAGGCTGGGTGATTAAATGGGAAGCCCTGTGGGCACAGGGATGGCACCTGCCCCTTCTGTGCCACTTCCCTCCAGGATTCAGGGCTCTTTTTAAGGTGTGAAATGGTAAAAACGTTATTTTTGTAAGACTTGAGGCATCAGCTGGAGTCACTGAGACACAGCAGGGGCTGGGAGAGTCTCCGAAATTGTGGGGCCACAGCAGGAGCTGCTGAAGGAGCAGAGATGTCCCTGTGCCTCTCTTGTGGCTGTTTGTGGCTCAGGAGAGGGTTTGTGGTTCACCCTTTGCTCTGCCGTGAGCGGGGAGGGAGGAGGAAGGTGCCGTGTCCCACAGGAGTGGGTATCTCCCCTTTCCAGAAAACGGTGGCAGGATAGAGGAAACTCCTCTTTTCTTGCACATTCAGAGCAAAGATGAAGTCAGGAGAGACAGAATCCCTTCCTCTCCTTCATCTGGGATCTTCTCTCACCAAAGTGTGACAGTGTGTGACTTCTTTAACCACAAGGAACAGGTTCTGGGCCTTCCTTAGCCACAAAGAACAGGCCCTGGGGCTTCTTTATCCGCAAGGAACAGGCCCCGGGGCCAAGGAAAGGGGCCCACGGCCTCTCGGTGGAGGAGAGAAAGCAGAGAAACCCGGGATGAGCCCCAGCTGTGCTGGGGAGCAGCTGCTGCTTGAGATGTGACCTTCTCGAGGAGCAGCTTCTGGAGTTGTGGCTCATCTGTAGAGCAGAAAATGTTTGTGGGAGAGATGCTGTGGGATGGGACCTGCTGGAAGCCTCGTGACTGTCCCTGGAGCTCCACAGAGAGAGAAGGTGGCCAGTTGGGGTGTTTTGTTCTGTCTCAGAGGCACTCAGGGATGAAAGGCTCCCTAGATTTTCCTTTGCAGCTCCAGCTCCCAGCAGCCAGCAGATCCAGGTGTCTCCTGGAGGTGGGATGATGTCCCAGGAACCTCAGCGAGATTTGGGAAAAACAGAGTGAGCAGAGTGTCCCCTCTGATCCAGCTCTGGTAGCACAAAGCTCAGGCACCTTGGAGAGAGGGAGAATTTCCAAAGAGAACCCAGAGTCCTTCAGAACCCGCTCTGGACAAAAGTATTAATGGAATTTCGTGGACAGTCACCTCCTTTCTTTACCTTTCTTTGTCTCCCAGTGTTCCAGAGAGACTTCCAGCTCCATTCCAGACTTTAAGAAAAAAGAGAGAGAATCTCATCTGTAAACTCTGGGTGTCTGCAGCCTGCACGAGCAGGACCGAACCCATCCTTACCCAAGTTTCTGGGACTTTTCCCCCCTCCGGGTTCCAGGGACTCTTTGCTCTCATACGACACTGCCCTCTCATGGAACAGCACGGATTCGCCATGCCCGAATTCCCCTCTGGGAGGGCAGCGGGGACGGGGGGGATTTACCTCAGGTGGGGTGTGGGGAGGTTGTTCTGGACGCGGAGGGTCCTTGCCCCGATGGCACCAAGGGAGGCGGCCCCTGCAGCAGGGGTTCCGTGTCTTTGCCGCGGTTCCTTCACCTGTGTTTTGTTCTGGGAACAAGGAGACAGGACCAGGATGGGACGTTCCACTGGGACATGCCAAGGGCTGATCCCAGAGGAGAATCAGCTGAAAGATGGAAGAAATTGAGGAGGAAGGGCCATATCCTGGAAAGCAGAGGGGAAGGCTACCAGAGAGGTTGCTAATTTGCCAGGCTGGAAGTTTCTGGGAACTGCAAACATGTTGGATCTCCTTTTCCAAGAGAAATATTCCTGTGCCAGGAAATTCGTGAGCACAGAGATGGCCAGAGGCAGGAGGGAAGAGGATGGGATGTAACACTTGAGCAGGACATGGGGCTGGAGACACCCTAAGGCCCCTTCCCATTATTTTATTATGAATTATCCCATGTTCCCATGAACTGTGCCCACAGTCCCTGCACTGCAAGCCTGGGATCAGCTGTGGTGGCCTCGCAGAGCTGGTGGTGTGACAATTTCCTCTGGGCAGAGACTGTTTTCTGATGTTTGAGAACGTCTGAGGCTCTGCTGGGCACAAGGACTGGGGCCAGGTGGACACTCGGACACTTGAGGCACAGCAAGAGCAGGAGGGACAGTGGGTGAAAGAATTTGATTCACAGGTCCCAGCTGATGAATAATTCGCTCTTGTGCAGGCTCTTTCCTCTTGCTAAGGCAGGACAGAGGAGACCTGGCAGAAGAAAGGGGAGAAATGAAAGATTCTTCCACTCAGGGCTGGTCGGGAGTTTTCCTTTCAATGGGAAGTGTTCTGGAAGCTCTGGAAACGCTTGGAGCTGACAGCACAGCAGCCCCTGCTCTCCCAGCCAGGCTCTCAGCTGTGCTTGTTGTAGGAGAGGGATATCAGCTGCTCTGAGGACAGGTTGGATTCCAGGCTCTCGGGCCCCTCTCCCGCTGGGGTCGGAGTTTTCGTTGATGTGATGGGAAAGCTTTTCCCCTGCAGATGCCTTTTGAATGCCTGCTGTCTCATTCCATCATGGAGGCATCCCTCAGAAATGAGGGATGGAAAGCACCTCATGAGGTCACGAGGCTCTGCCTGTGCTCATCAAGACCACAGAGCAAGGCGGGTCCAGGACATTCCTGTCGTGTTTCATGCACTGGCCACGAGACCTGAGCCTGCAGTCAAACAAAATCATTCACTTAGGCACTACTCCAAGCGTCTTCCCCTCCCATATGAGTCTTCATTTCCAGAGAATCATTAAAACTTCTAACATGAGGAGCTGGTTCCCTTTTCTAATTTCAGAGCACCTGGTGATGACGCAGCAGGAGCTCTCCTGGACTGCCAGGTGCTGCCCCTGCCCTGTCCCCCCTGTCCCTGTCACTGTCCCAAGCATTCCCACTTCTGCTCAGAGGCCAGCTGGCACTGGAGCAGTTCACATTCTGCCCACCCCTCGTTCTGCCTCTCCTGGACATCCCCCTTCCCATCAGCTCTGCTGGCCCTCAGATGTCTCCCCCCTCAGAGAAATCCTCTCTCATGCCCTGCTCTCCAGCACTACTATAATAAAATACAGCAGGTGTTGATGGAGGTGTGCCCTCCTAAAAGCACGCGAGGCTGGCTGGATTGATGTCCCACCGAGGCCGTGTGCCAGAGCCAACGTGGTGAGTCTGGCACCAGCCCATGGGCCTCAGAGTGAGCAAAATCCCCTTTTGGGAGAGCTGGACGAACCCTGGGCCTCTCAGGAATGAATCCCAGCCAGGTGTTCAGCAGGACCCAGCCTTGGGGAACAGCTGAGTGGCCCCATGAGGTAATTTCACCGGGGAGCTCAAAGGTAAGGCCATAAAGGAAACCTTTGGCCGAGCCCAGAGGACCCAAGAGCCAAATCCTCCAGGAGCACAGACAGACAAGAAGTGCTCAGTGCAGTTGTAAACTCCCTTCTGGAAAGGACATTCGAAGAAAGCATCTGGAAGATCAAAGCCAGAGCCATAAAGGGCGAACTCTGTCCCCCGTCCCCGCGCCGCAGCCTTGGCCGGGTGCAGACAGAGGGAGCGATCAGGGTGAGAGATGTCAAGGAGAGAATAAATTAACATTAACTCACCATCTGCACCCCTCCTGACCCCCCAGAGGCCCCCTCCCAGCCAGAGGAAGGCTCTGTGCACACTCAGGACCACACAGGGGTGTCCTGAATTCTTGGTGTGCCCTCCACAGGGAGATTCTCCCTGCCCACCCTGTCCCATCCCGGCTGGGCAGCTCCAAGCGTGTTCCCTTTGCACTCTGAGGGAAAGTCTGGGATTCTGCTGTCCCGCCCTGTGCTGTCCCTGCCCGTGAGGAGCAGACGCAGGACCAGGTGTCTCTCTGAGCACCTCGTGTGATGCAACACCTGCCAGGGCAGGACTCTGCCCCCTGCGCTCCTCAGAGAATGCTCTGAGCAGCTCCCAGCACCATTTTGGATGCCACACGTGTGAGTGAGTGACTAAAAATACCAATTGATTCAAATGTGAGATGGTGTCAGATGGCACCTCCAACTGGTATCTGAAAATCCGAAGCCAACAGTGCTGAAAGAGACGGGTTTGCCATCAGGAGAGAAGGGACTCGAGTCTGCTGCCTCGACTCCCACAGAGCCCAGGAAAGGCAAAAAAACACTTGAAAATACCTTTCCAAAGAGAGTTCTGCCTGTAGATGCAGCTCCTTGTTTTCCAAGGCTGTCCTGCAGCGCAGACACGCTGAACGTTGTTTTCGAGATGCAAATTGCATTTTGCTTCCAGTGTCATTTAAATATATAAATACTGCTGAAGAAAACACACAAAATGTTGTTTTTAAGGATGTCACAAATAACCAGGATGTGAGGTTGAGCATGTCTGGACGTGGACATGCCACACGAGGTGCTGATGCTCCCTGGGACAGGGACAGGAGCCAGGGAACGGCTGGACCTGGGCCAGGGCAGGCTCAGGCTGGAGATGAGGGAAAGGTTCTTCCCCCAGAGGGTGCTGGGCACTGCCCAGGCTCCCCAGGGAATGGGCACGGCCCCGAGGCTGCCAGAGCTCCAGGAGCGTTTGGGCAGCGCTGCCAGGGATGCCCAGGGTGGGATTTGGGGTGTCTGGGCAGGGCCAGGGGCTGGAATGGATGATCCCTGTGGGTCCCTTCCAGCTCAGGATGTTCTGTGATTCTGTGATTCTATAAATGCCCCACCCACAGCTCACACTGGGCACACAGACCCCCACAGGGAGTCATTAATTCATTAATTACCCCTCTGAGCTGAGGTTTGCTGAGTGAGAGCTGAGGCACCACAGGAGAGACCTGCCCATACCCAGGGCCTTGTGCTTGGTGACACCTTTGTCACCTGTTCCATTTGCTGGGACAAAGCTTTCCCCATGCCAGGCTGCCAGGTTGTCTTCCTCTGAGTGCCCAACACCCCCAGTGATGTCGGGGGCAGTGCTGGACACGGTGCTTTGTCACCAGGACCCACCCCATGGTAACACCTGCAGATTCCAGCAGAGCCTTGAGTAGGAACACCTGGAACAACCCCCAGTGATGGGAAACTGCAGCTGTTGTGGATTCCTGACTTCCCATGGATGGCACGGGGCGTTTGGGTGCCTCAGAGCAGTGTCCAGGGACTGCTCTGAAGTCAGGATGCCCAGACCTCGCATTTGGGGACGTTGGAGTTGTTGGCAGTGAAGGTGTCACCATCCCTGCCCTGGGGTTTCTGCGTGCCCCGTGCACACCCACGGTGAGGAAGAGCAGCGGGAATGTGGGGAACACCCCTGGGGCGGCTTTCCCTCGGCAGGAGGGGCTGAGCTCCCGTTCCTCAGCAGATAAGATTGTGCTCCCTGGCAGCCGCCGCAGTGGCTGCTCTGCCCGGCGTTCCCACCCCAATAACGGCCCCTGCCCTTTGGCTCCTCATTCCCTTCATTTCGCTGGGAAAAGGAGCTGTTGTTCTTCCTTCCTCACCCCCGGAGGGTGCTGAGGGCTCTGCTCGCCTGAGGGCTCTGCTCTCCCAGCTCCAGTGCCCCGAGCTCTGCTGATGCCTGGATCAGACAGAGATCTCCATCCATGTCCTCTGACGGGCTCCCATCCCAGGGGCTCTGGTTTTCAACCCTTTCCTCTCCTTCAGGGAGAAGTGGAGCTCTGTTCTGTGTCCAAACAATGGCACTGGAGATGAAACATTAATTTATTTCACTGGCAAATACTGGGTAAAGTATTGCAATAATTAAAGGCTGCCCCACCAGGCCAGGTGCACCATGGAATCCCAGAATCCCAGACTGGTTTGGGTTGGAAAGGACCTTAAAGATCATTCAATCCCACCCCTGCCATGGGCAGGGACACCTCCCACTGTCCCAGGGTGCTCCAAGCCCGGTCCAGCCTGGCCTTGGACACTTCCAGGGATCCAGGGGCAGCCACAGCTGCTCTGTGTCCCCCTGCGCTGTCCCCTGCAGGTCCCACATGCTGCTGTTCCACCCTTCTGGAGAGAAATATCTCAGCCATAAAAAGTCAAGGCACATTTTTAAAACCTCAGCAGCATTTAGACACCAACTGAAGGCAGAATTCCCTCCGAGGCTTTGGGGCCAGGGATATTTGAAAATGCCTTGGAGGTCGCTATGTTTGGTGCCACTGAGGTCTCCCAGTTGTGGACCTGGTACAAGAGCCAGTGGCTCATCCCCAGCATTTGAAATGACTCTTGCAAAGGAGCCCACGGCCTGACAATGCCCCAGATAAGCTCTTGTGTCTCTTCAGATGGTTCTGTGAAACACCAGTGAGCTGGTTCTGTGCATGGGAATGTGAGGGTGGCTGCCCCTGGATCCCTGGAAGTGTCCCAGACCAGGCTGGACGGGGCTTGGAGCAGCCTGGGACAGTGGGAGTTGTCCCTGCCCATGGCAGGGGATGGACTGAATGATCTTTAAGGTCCTTTCCAACCCAAACCAGTCTGGGATTCTGTGATCCCAAGCTCTCATTGCCATTAAACCACGTTCTGTATCCAGAACTTTCCATGCCCGTCCCAAGGCGTGTCTAGGGCTGACGGGAACAGACCCATTCCCTACTGACCGTGACCTGCTGCATGGGGAGCTGTGGGGAGCCTCCTTTGTTCCCACTGGGCTCTCGGATAAGTAATCTCCCCTGAGACCTGATAAACACGAGGGAAAATGAGGGAAGGAGTTGAATATCTTTCCTCTTGCTGCAAAGTTCAAAGGGTTTGCGTGGTACCTCAAAGGTGCTGCTCAGTTTGCTTTGAACCAAGAACAGGAACCAAGAATGATCCCATGTTTATTATCTTGAGACTTTGTGTCTCCATGTGAGTGCCTGTAGCACTGAACTGACTTTAAATGAACAAACTGAGGTTGTAGGAGCGACTTTCTGCAAGAATTTGGGGCTGGAGGTCACTTTGTCCTGTGCTGTGGTTTGGTGAACTGACCCCCACTGTCAGCTGGGAGATCATCAGACATTCCCAGAGCTGGAGTTAGGAAAAAAAGTCATTCTAAAATGAAGCATCCAAATATATCACTGACAGAAAATGGGCAAAATTCCACCCAGAGAAGCTGTGGCTGCCCCTGGATCCCTGGCAGTGTCCAAGGCCAGGCTGGACGGGGCTGGGAGCAGCCCAGGACAGTGGGGGGTGTCCCTGCCCATGGCAGGGGTGGCACTGGATGGGATTTAAGGTCACTCCAACCCAAACCCTCCATGATTTTATGAATAGACCCTGACTTCCCTGGAATTATTTCCTCTGGGATACCCTCATCTCCACTTGAAATATTTGCAACGTTAAATCTAAATTCAAATACAGATTTTTTGCAGCATTGATTTTTTGTGGATTTACTGGGTTAGTTTCCTGCTCAGGAGCTGGGGGGATGGGGGAAGAAGGGAATATGATTTTTGAAGAGAAATACTTGAAGATTCATTTTCACGCCTTCCTGGGCTGAGAAGAAGAGGTGACACCATTCGTGGCCCCCAAAATAGAACTGTCCTCGTGGCTCGGAGCAGGGGCCCAGGGCTCTGTCTCTCAGAGTCCAGACTGAAGAAAGACCTTTCCCACTCCTCCAAAGGCAGATTTCCATCCCCTGCAGCACTCCCTTCACTTTTCTGTGTCTCAGAGTCAATCTCTCTGTGCTCAGCCTGCTGCCGTTCAGGGCGCAGTGCCCTGCCAGGCCAGTTCCTCCTGTTCTGGCAGCATTTCTGCTCTTTGGGGGCAATCCAGGCCTCAAAGACCATCTCTTCACCCACAAGTGAGTCTCTCCCTTCTCTCTGTGTTCTTTTGTGGTGGCCTTGTCTCCTGCACGGAGCATCACTCGCTCTGCTTGTGCTGCCCAGCCCTCCCTGAGATGATCCCTCACCTTCAGCTGCCCAGACACAGAACATCCAACGTTATTATTGCCCAAAAATGCCCCAAACTCCCCCGAAATGACACTGAAATGAGCCCAGCTCTGGCCTGTCAGCATCCCTCGCTTTCCCACACTTGCTGGCAGCTGGATCAGCCCCGAGAGGCCCCCGGTGTCCCCAGGGAGCTCATCAGCTCCTGCCTGGCCTGCACGAGGTGCCAGCCCTGCCCACCCCACCAACACCACCTTGTCCCCTGTCCCCCGCCTCGCTGCAGTCCCTGTCACGCTCAGGGAACGCAGGAGGAGAGTCTGGGAAAGGTGGGTGCAGGGGGAGTGCGGGGGGTGTGCTGCGGTGGGGAGGAACCAGCGCTGACACTCAGCTGGTGGGGAGGCAGATTTGGGGTCCCTGAGGACAGGAATTGGCCTTAATGGCCATGAGCAACCCCACCTGGGGTGCCACCCACACCCGAGGGTCCAGCTCAGCCCAGCCCAGCCCTGCCTGGCCATGGGGGACCCACATGGGTCACTTTTGGCCACCCACACCCAAAGGTCCAGCTCAGCATGGTCCAGCCCAGCCCTGCCTGGCCATGAGTGACCCCCATGGGAAGATCACTTTTGGCCATCCACAACCCAGGGTCCAGATCAGCCCAGCCCTGTGTGACCATTGGGGACCCTTGTGGGTCACTTTTGGCCACCCACACCTGAGGGTCCAGCCCAGCCCAGACCTGCCTGGCCATGAGTGACCCCCATGGGAAGGTCAGTTTTGGCCCCCCACACCTGAGGGTCCAGCCCAGCTCAGCCCTGCCTGGCCGTGGGGGACCCACGTGGGTCACTTTTGGCCACCCACACCCAAAGGTCCAGCCCAGCCCAGCCCCACCTGGCCATGGGAAGGTCACTTTTGGGCATTCAGGCAGTGCTGGGGGCTCAGCCCAGGCTCAGCCAGGACAGGACCAGCCCATCCCAACCCATAAACAGCTCTGGCAGGTTCAGCTCCATTCTCTTTTGTTGTCAATTAAGCAAATTTGCTTTAAGAACCCCACACTGCATTTAAAAAATAAAAAAATATTCTGAGGAGGCAGCAAAACAGTTTTCTGGCCTCCTCTGTCTCATGTTAGTTTGAATCTAAAGAGGTTTACAGATGGATCTTCCTGTGACAGATGAAATTAAAGCGGCTGAGAAACCAGGGCCAAAGCACACGAGGAGAAGATTTTGTGAGGCGTTTCCAAAATCACGCCTGTGCTTTCCGTGGGTACCTGTTATCTTCACTTCGGACAGGGGATGCATGAAATATAATTTATAAGAGGCACTTTGACAGTGTCCCCCAACAAAATCTGAAGACAGGAGAGAATTTTTTAAGCTCTTTAGGACTTGAGTCTCCACAGTCACAAAATTGCCCCTGCTCAGAGCCAGGAAAAGGCAGGGAAAGGGTGAAATGCCCATCCTAGAGCAGCTTTCCTGGGACAAGGGAGCTTCAACCTCTTATTTTTACCCCCCCTCACCCTCAGATCTCCGGTGGGGCAGCAGCACCATGGAGGATATTTTAAATTCCTTTGGATGCCTGAAGAGGCCTCCTAGAAACAGAGACTGGACAGGAGTAAGGGAATAAAGGTGGGTATTTATTTGAAAGGCCTTCAAAGGCCCCCCTGGGGAGCCAGAGGCCACTGCCGAGATGGACCCCGAGATGGACGGCAGCTCACGAGTTCTTCACACTGTTACAGGTTTGGGTCATTTGCATATCAGGGTTAATTCTCCAATTAAAGCTTCAGTTAATGATGTAATTCCCCTCAGCTTGCCCCCCTTTAGAGGCTTTTGGTTGATACTCTTTGGGCCCAGGACGGTCTGGGTGTCCCTGGAGAGCAGGCCCGGAGAGGCTTTGTTGTGTCTGCCTGGCACGAGAGAGCAGAAATGAACAGGCTACAAGAAACTCCAGAGTTACACACTGGGCAGTGCAGGATTTGAAAAATATGAAAGTTAAAACCTGAGGCATCACTTTGAAAAAGGCTTTGGCTTCCAAAGCAAAGGGGGGAATGCAGCTCAGCCCTCAGAGCTCTCATTTCCTCCTGTCAGCGACACCTTTAACCTGCCACTCCTGGGGTTAAACTGTTTCTCGCAGCCACCTGAAGGAACATGAACAATGCTCTGCTCTTTCCGTAACCTTCCCCTGACCCACTTGCTATTTTTATCCGAGTGCTCCATCTTCCTTGGATAGCAGGAGTTACCGGGGGAGGGGTGGTCAGGGGCTGGCCGCTCGTTCAGCCAGGGGCTGTCCCACCCTGCTGACACAGGAGCAAACCCACAGCATCTCCCTTCTTCGCTTTAGAAGGGGGAAACGCTGGGTTTGTGCGGGGTCCAGCTGGGCAGCCCCTCTCCTCGCCCTGTTCCACCACTGCTGTGGCGCGAGGCGGCCACGCTTGGTTGTTGAGGAATTTTTGCAGGAGAACGGACACTGGGAATGCACAACCCAGCTTTCTCAGCATTGAATCAAGCTGAGTAAAGGATACGCTATCTTTGATAGCACCACGGAGGAAAGAAGAGAAACAACTCAAGGATATGAAATAAGAAGAGAAACAACCCAAGGATATGAAATAAGGATGTATTGACCACAGCACAATAGAAATATGGTTTAGGAATTGCTGAAACAATAAGTTAGTTCAGCAATATGAATGAACTATAGTTTAGGAACTGCTGAAACAATAATTTAGTTCAAACAAGATCGATACATTATGCCAAACAAAAAGGATGTGAGAAGTTGAAATATGGTGAATAGCTGTCACAGCAAGTGTCCAATCAGAAGTTTAGATGCAACATGCTAACAGTAGCAAGCATCCAATCATTATACTTCTTTTGACCGCACGATGTTCAAGTCATCACGTATTTAGAACTAAAAATGCTATATAAGGGTATATTCTTCAAATAATAAATGGCTTCACATGATCATATTGATCGCTGTGTGATGTCCCATTCTTTCGCCTCCGCACTTGGTGCGTCTGAGCATCATCTCACACCCCTGGATTTGCTGGGTTATTTTGGTCACCTCAGGTTTTGTTGGTACCTGCCAGCACTCAGATGTAACCCTGAGCACATCCCACCTGCCTCTGCTCCCTAGGAGTGAAGGATGCATCTGCTGCAGCTTCAGGAGAGCAGAAACATCAAACCCAGAATTGTTAAGGTTGGAAAAGACCTTTGGGATCACCAAGTCCAACCATCAGCCCAGCACCTCCACCATGGTCACCCCGTGTCCTGAAGTGTCACACCCGCAGGTTTTGTGAAGACTTCCAGAGACAGTGACTCCACACTGCCCTGGAAAGCCCATTCTGATGTTTTACAGCCCTTTCCATGAAGAAGTTTTTCGTAATATCCAAACTGAACCTCCCGTGGCACAACTTGAGGCCGTTCCCTCAATCTGTGACTAAACAACACTTTGTCCTCAGCCCCAGAGCCCTGAGTGCCACCTCCAGCCCTTCCTTGGATGCCTCTGTGGATGGGGACTCCAAACCTCCCTGGGCAGCGCTTTCCAAGCCCTGACCACCCTTTCCATGGAGAAATTCCTGCTGATGTCCACCCTGAGCCTGCCCTGGCCCAGCCTGAGGCCGTTCCCTCTCCTCCTGTCCCCGTTCCCTGGGAGCAGAGCCCGACCCCCTCCGGCTGCCCCCTCCTGTCAGGGAGTTGTGCAGAGCCACAAGGTCCCCCCTGAGCCTCCTTTTCTCCAGGCAGAGGATCCTTGCAGAGCTCAGCTCGGGACTGGAGCTGCTGGCAGAGCAGGACTTTGAGGGAACAATCTGTTCCATCTGCACATATCGGAGCGGAGCGCTTTGATCATCACTCGTGGTTATGAGGAACTGGGCCTGGCCTGGGTGTTTCTGCTGAGCTCTGCAGCCAAAGAATTCACCCCGCTGCAATGTTGACTGGCACTCACTGCTCCATCCCGATTTCTAGGAAACCATTTGTTATTCATAACGACTTGATGATTATTGGGAGTGGGATGATGTTCTCTGGAGAAAGGTGCCAGATTTCAACACTGCCAGAAATGTTCTCCTGCCTGTTGGGATTTGGATGTCAAACTGTCAGAAATCCTATTTCACTCCAACGTATGAAAGGCAGATCTTCTTACCCACATGTTCAGAGGGACCCTTATCCCAGTAACTGGATCACTCCAGAGCTCTGCTCCGGAGCAGTCAAACGCTCAGATGAAAGTTGGAATAATTTTAGCGCCAGAGATTTGGCTTTGACATTGATAAAAGCGAAAGGTTGCTGTTAAGCAGAGTTATCTGGCTCAGAAAGCAGCGAGGAACCCACACTGTGGATGTGGAACAAGTCTGCCTTGTTCCTCTCTGCCTTAATCCCCTTTTAATGGGAATTAAACCAAACAAAGCAAGGATTTTTTTTTTTTATTTGGGGGGGGTGATATCTTTCCTGTGATAAATGGGCAGAAAAAAATCTTGTCAGCCCTCGGACACCCGGGCTTCCTTCGTGTCTGCTTCCGTGTCTGAAGGTTTGTCTGAATTTTCTCCTGCTGCTTTTGGTCTAATTGAAGATTTTATCTGTCCTGACAAACCTCGACTATCTCTACTCTTTCGCCTCCTTATCTGTAGAACAACTTGCATTTAACAAGAACAAGAAACACGGGCATCCATACCTGGCATTCCTAAGAATAATAATGGCACTTTCTAGACAAATACATTTTTGGATAAAGGGCTTTGCTTGGCCAAAGTCTGGTTCTCTAGACAAGACCAGCAAACCTTCTGTGGTGGCTTTGTGAAAACATCGTTAATCAGCAGAGATTAGCAGTCAGCAAATTCCTTGTTCAGATAGAAACTCTGCGCTGTGAATGTGCCCATTCAGGGCCGGGGCAGCTCAGCTCGTGGCAGGGCTGTGCCTCAGCACCTCCTCCTGCAGCTTTCTAGAGCTCAGCAGCTGCTCAGAACCAGGACTTAAACCCCAATTAGAGCCCATGCAAAATCCCTGTTATTTAACTCAGTAATGTGTAATGGGCTCAGCTGGGATTGCTTTGTTTGTCTGGGCTTTTTTTTTTTAATATCATCCTCTTAAAGATCCATTTAAATCCGTTTCCAACAAAGCCCCTTTGTCTGAGGAGATGCTGGGGGACAGGGCAGGGCTCTGCTCTCCCCCTGAAACCAGGGGAGGTCTCAGGGGTGACAGGAATTCCCAGGCGGGTTGGGTTTGGGACTGTGCTGGGTTCATCCCCAGCAGAGTGGAGATGTTCTGCAGGGGGAGGTGTCAGGGGACCTGGCTTTGGGTCAGTCTGGTTTGTCTGGGTGGGACAAATGAAGCTCTGCCAGCCTGGGAACTGGCCTGGAGCTGGCAAGGAGGCCCTCAAAGCTGCGTTCTCATTTCTTTAGGGAAAGGGTTGTCAAGCATTGGAACCGGCTGTCCAGGGCAGAGGGGCAGTCCCCAGCCCTGGAGGGGTTTAAAAACCAGGGGGATGAGGCACCTGGGGATGTGGGTCAGTGGTGGCACTGGGGGATGTGGGTCAGTGCTGGCCTTGGCACTGCTGTGGGAACAGCCGGGCTGGATGATCCTAAGGGTCTTTTCCAACCTAAATAGTTCTGGGATTGTTGTCTCCAGAAGGGAAACCCAAAACTTGACTCATTCAGCAGAACAAAGACCCAAATCCTGTGTAAATAAACCAGGGGGTAGAAGATCAGGAAGGTTTGCAAAGTGATTGAACCGAAGGACCACAGTGATGCAAGGAGATGAGTACAAACACCTCAGGAAATTCCAAGAGATTTCCTTCCCTCGGGGTGGTGGAGAGGTGGGGCAGGAGGTGAGGGACCCACCTCATTCGGAGCCAGAGCTTGACTGGTTCCTGCAAAGGATCCTGGAGGGAAAGGACCCAGAAGAGCTGAGCAGGTCCTGGAGCCTGGAGACCTCACGGGAGAGGGGACAATGTCCGTGTGGAGTGATGATTTGCACTCCAGGTCGAAGCTGTGGTGGTGTCTCTGTGAAAATCGAGGTTGGGAGAAATGGGACACTGAAAGGGTGGTCAGGACTGGCACAGGCTGCCAGGGCAGTGCTGGAGTCACCATCCCTGGAAGTGTTCAAATAAACGAGTGGATGCGACAATTCGTGATCTGGTTCAGCTGGGATTCAGTCAAAGTTAGATCTTGGAGTTCTTTTCCAACCTGAATGTCTCTGCAATTCTTTGAAAGCCAAATTATTTTGATTCGGATATCCCTGCTTTCCCTTCTTGTCTTTTTAACTCCCCACCATGCAGATTTATAACGTGGAAACAGCAGAGCTCAGCTCTCCACACCCCCACAGGTGAGAACTGAAACGCGGAAGAGCAGAAGCTCCTTACAAATTATTTATCCCTTTTTCTGCCCATTAAAACAGGGATTTAACCCAGGGACACCACCACAGGTGAGAACTGGAATGCAGATGAGCAGAAGTTCCTTACAAATTATTTATCCCTTTTTCTGCCCACTGAAACAGGGATTCAATTCAGCAACACCTCCAAGGTGAGAACTGGAATGCAGAAGAGCAGAAGTTTCTTAAAAGAAATTTCTCTATTTTTCTGCCCACTGAAACAGGGATTTAACCCAGGGACACCACAACAGGTGAGAACTGGAATGCAGAAGAGCAGAAGTTCCTTACAAGAGATTTCTCTCTTTTCCTGCCCACTAAAAAGGTTTTTAACCCAGAATACCCCCACAAGTAGCAGAGCACCTGCACTGGAGGTGGAGAAACCTCCCCAACACCCCTCAAAGCCCTGAGCTGGCTCAGAGATTTCCTTCTCACACCACCCAATCCAGCCAGGAACAGGGATGTCTCAGGGCCACAGACTGACGGCAGGAAGAGGGGGTTTTAGGGAAATTAAATGCTAAATCGATTACATAGGCTTAGCTGCTTTCCTAGGGCTAAACATGGAAAGAGAAAAAACAAAGTGGTTTTAATGACTTCACTGAGCAAACATAACAAGAAAGTGATGAAATGTGAGAAAGATAAGACAGAATAAACACAGAGAGCGAACAGGAGCTTGCTGTGCACGAGCAGCTCTGCACCAGGGAGGAACCCATTACTCATCCTGCCACAGGTACAGCGGGGTCTGGGGGCCCACCACGGAACACTGAGGGGTTTGTTCTGCTCCTCCTGGAGAAGAAAGCAAAAAAAAATGCGCAATCCTGAATAAAAATGTCTAAAGGCAAGTGAACAGGGTTCTCTTCTCTTTCCTGTAAAAAGAGCGTTGGGTTGGCAGTTCAAGTTAGTTCTGCTTCATAAATAATAACAAAATAATTTTAAAAGACTCTTTCAGTAATGTTTTCTGAGGTCCACTGAGAGCAGAGCATTCCACAGAAGAGGAGAAGAGGAAGTTTTTCCTTGGAAACCCAGAGGGGCGGTGGGGTGGAAACATCTGACACTGGGAATTCCTGATTTTCAGCAGTTGTCACAGCAGTGTTCCCCCCTCAGCCAGGACAGAGATGATGACATCTTTATTCTCTTTATCCCCCCTCACAGGAGGATGGAGAAGCCAGGTCAGAGCCAAGGGCTGCGCCTCAGGCCCTGCTCCAGAGCCCAGGGGATTCCAATCCCCTTCCAGGGCTTTGTTTTACAGCTGCAGGGACTTTCAGTGCTCAGGGCTCTCCAACAGAAAATCTCCCCTCGCTGAGCTCCTGGCCATTCACCGTTGGAAGTGTCCGAGGCGCAGGCACATTCCAGCAGAAACTGAACTCTGAATTGAGTATTCCTGCTTATGGGGGCGAGATAAACCAGCCAGGGCTCTCTGCCTGACCAAGCACCTATTTCTGCCTTTTTAACTGTCCTTGGACGTTCTGCTGGTTCATATCCAAGATAAAACTCGAGTAAGGCAGAGAAAAGCACGGGGTAAAAAGGAGAGGCTGTGTCCGAGCTTCATCCATGGCAGAGGGTGACACAGCTTCACCAGAGCTCTGCTCTCTCCGTGCCACGGAGGGGAATCTCAGCACTAGGATTTCAGGAGTTATGGAAAAGTCGTTGTGGAGACTTACACTCTCCAAATGAGAAGGAAACCAGGTGAAATTCGTGTTGAGGAAAACCAGTTCTTCCTTTCCTTGAAGAGTGGACAGTAGCCACAGGTCTCCTTTGGGGAGGGGAGATGATTTCCCCCAAAAGATAAAGACAATCAGAGCTGAATTGTTCCATTCTCACCCTTTCAAATCTTTAAATTATGAGGAGGGAGGGAGGGAGGAAGGAAGGAAGGAAGGAAGAAAGGAAGGAAGGAAGGAAGGAAGGAAATAGGATCTCCCACAGAGGGAAAAAAGAAAACTCTAAAACCAAAAAAAAACCACTGTGGGGACTGAGATAAGAAATGGGCAGAGAGAAGGGAATGAGGAAGGGGACACAAACAAGTCATGGGAACTTTAGGAACTTTACAAACACTTCCTTAAAGGCTTTTACCCACGGGGCGAGGTGCATCAACCCAGGGACTGTGGCTGATGGAAGGAGACAGCTCCGTGGGAAATGCAATCCACGGAGCAGGGTCGGAGCTGGTGTGTCTGGGACTGCCCTCGGGCTGTTTGTGGGATGGAGCAGCTAAGGAGCGATCCTTGG
Organism: Lycocorax pyrrhopterus obiensis; assembly: GCA_014706295.1. Taxonomy (NCBI): domain Eukaryota; kingdom Metazoa; phylum Chordata; class Aves; order Passeriformes; family Paradisaeidae; genus Lycocorax; species Lycocorax pyrrhopterus. Next base: position 1,653,399 of record JACSVZ010000024.1, read on the forward strand.
GTTTGACCTGGCATCAAAGCCCTAATGAATGTGTGACTCCAAATGAATGAAAGCACTTTTCTGTAGAGAAATAACCTTTCCATCTCGTAGGGCTGGGATCCAGCCCAATCCCGCTCCCACGGAGGCCGACGGGAGGTTTGAAAAGAGCCAGAGGATTTCTTTAGCATAAGTGAGCCCTTAGTAAGGCTCCTGCAGGCCATGAGTCACTGCTGCCACGTTATCATTATTATTATTATTATTCATTATTATTATTATTATTGCCATTATCCTATTTTTATCACTGCTAGGAATCCACCAACAAATCACAGGGTGGAACTCCCAGTAGGGAGTGAGCCTCTGGTCCCTGGGCAAGGCTGGGTTTGTCAGCTGTGTGTGTTCATGGAGAGCTGCCTGGCTCCTGAGGGAGACAAGAACAGGCCGTGTCTCCCAGCCCAGTGCTGGTCATGCTATCCACAGGCAGCCAATTACCCGGTAATTCATCTGGGAATTACTCAGTAATTGGGAAGATAATTACTAGGTAACCTGCGCCGACCTGCCCCAGATACTGCCCGGGCAGTATTTGCATGACACTGGCTGGGTAATTACAGAGCAGGTCGCTGGCTGGAGGAGCTCCGGGAAATAAAGGGATACCTGAAGTGTGACTAAGAGGAATGCGGAGTTAATGCTCAGAGGAATATTGGATGTGTCATCTGCCTTGACTCCCGGCCAAACCCAAACCATTCCACTCTGCCCTCGGAGAGAAAACCACATTTCTTTCACCTGCACTTCAGAGAATCAGAATTTCTCCAAGGGGCTGTTGGTGGGAGGCACTGAGGGTATCGCCCACCCCTCACCACCGGGGAGGGACCTGCCCGCACCTCCCCACGCCGGATAAATTCACAGGAATCCCACAGCTCCTGTCAGTGCTTCAGCTGCAGCCCTGTGCTGGCCTGAAAAGCCCTTCACACCTCACCCTGATCAGCATCTTTGGTTCAGCAGAATCACAGAATCACTGAGGCTGGGAAAGACCTCCGAGATCGTCAAGTCCAGGCTTCAACCGAATCCCCCCATGCCCACTAAGCCATGGCATGAAGAGCCACCTCTGCCTGGGTTTTGAACACTTCCAGGGTTGGTGACTCCAGCACTGCCCTGGGCAGCCCCTTCCAGTGCCTGACCACCCTTTCAGTGAAGATCTTCCTGCTGCTTGCTGGAACCTCCAGTAGAGACGTTTGTGAGGGTGCCCAACCACTGTCACCCCCAAACCTCAAAATCACAGAATCATGGAATGGTTCGGGTTGGAAGGGACCCTAAATCCCATCCAGTCCCACCCCTGCCATGGCAGGGACACCTCCCACTATCCCAGGCTGCTCCAAGCCCCATCCAGCCGGGCCTTGGACACTTTTAGGGATCCAGGGGCAGCCACAGCTGCTCTGGGTAATGCTGGATAATCCTGCACAGATTCAGTGCTGGTGTGCTGAGGAACCAAGGAACACAGGCAGGAGCTGAACGGACTCCTGACCTCCCTGTGCTCTTTGCCAGCCCAGATTTGTCTGTGGCCTTTTCTGGGTCAGCTTTGATCAATTTGAGGCAAGGACCAGCACAGGGAGGTCTTTGCTCATGCAAGAGCTTATCTGACAATAACAAACTCAATTCAACACACAGAAACACATTATCTAAACTTAACAGCCCAACTATGAAGACTTAAGGACTTTTGTTTTTATGAAAGAAGGACTATAAAAATTATTTGCCACAAATAAACACGGTCAGGCCTTATCTGGGTGCTGATTCAGAAAGGCCGCTGTGGCCACGATGACTCTGAGAAACGGCTTGGATGGGATCGTTTTCCTGAGTCAGCCTCTGCTCTGGAACCACGCAGAGCAGCACACAATCACCGTCACTTTAGAGGTGAACTTCAGGAGAAAACGGTGTTAGTCCAGCTCTGCCCAGGCCAGCTGCTGTGACCCCACCTGTGGCCCAGAAAGGGCCGTGAGTCAGGGATGGTTCCTTCAGCCCAGAGGAGGAGCTGGAGGTGCTGCACTCAGGGGGAGGTTCAGATCCTCACGGAGTCAGTGTGACAGCAGGATGCTGCCCAGGCCTGGGGGAACGTGCTCCGAGGGGTTTATGGTCCACTGAGCCCTTGGAAGGGCAGTGACCACCACGGAGGCACCTGGGGGGCACCAGCGGGGTCAGGGACAGGTGGGTGACAGGGACAAGCCACTGCCCTCTCTTCACCTCCTGCGTCTCCAGGAGGGAGCGGGGAGCTGCTGGGTCCCACTGATGCCTTAGGTTTTAACTTTTATATTTTTTTAAACTCTGTACTGCTTAGTGTGCAACTTTGAAGCTTCTTGTAGCCTGTTGCTTTCTGCTCTCTCATGCCTGTTAGACACAACAAAGCCTCTCCGGGCTGCTCTTCAAGGACACCTGGACCATCCTGAGCCCAAGGGGTGTAAACCAAGGAGTCTCTGAAGGAGGGGGGGTAGCTAAGGGGAATTACATCATTTAACTGGGGCTTTAATTGGAGAATTGACCCTGATATGCAAATGAACCAAACCTATAAAAGTGTGAAGAACTCGTGAGCTGTCGTCCATCTTGGGGTCCATCTTGGCAACAGCCTCTGGCTCCCCAGGGTGTACCTTGAAGGCCCTTCAAATAAATCCCTACTTTTGTTCCTTTACTCTGTCTAGTCTCTGTGTCTAGGAGGCCTGATAAGGCATCACCACCAGTGTCCAGCACAACCAGGTGGGAGCTGGGAACTCTGGGCTTGGCCAGGACAGAATAAACACGCTGGAGGAGCCAGAAAGGGACCAAGGAAGGGCGTTGCAGAAGCAAAGCCTCCAGGTTTTCAGGCCTTGCTTTACTCTGAGTGTTTGTTTGTCTCTTCTCTTTGCTTGGGGGTCTTCTGCTTTATTAAAAAAATAAATAATTTTATATTTTATAGTCATAGATAAAATCTTCAAGGTCTCTAGTGGTCATTAGCACTCACCACACGTTTTTTGCACCGCCCCCTAAACCACGGAAACTGCAAATGTTGCAGTGCCAAACCTTCCTCTGTGGCTCCGTGGCCCTCAGAACTCAGTGTCACCACAGTACAATCTCCTAATAACAAATTAAAGATTTATTCAGTGACATTTGAGTAAGTTTATAAGCCAAGTATTTCCCTGGGGGCCATTGATCAACTTCCTTCTTTTTATTCCAGCATTTGTGGTGTGTTTTATGTTTTCCTCATCTCATTAGGAATTTTTTCTCCCTTAGAATCCCACCCCTTGAATAATCCCCGAGCAATCCTGAGAAAAAGGTATGAGTGCAAACAGGAATAATCCCCCAAACATCCTAATTGTTTAATTGACTCTGTGTTCATGTAGTGGACAGGGGAAAAACCATGGTTATGATTTTTGGATGTGAAGTATGAATATGTGCAGGGGGGAAACAATTCTCGAAGCAGAGCTGGCCACAACGAGGAATTTTCCACCGCTTATTTTGAATGAATGATTTTTTTGTTTTGTTTTGTTGGAAATCTGTCATGGAATTTCTCCATCCAGCGCCCTGAATCGGAGATTTTCCTGTTATTGTCCCTTATCTCAATCCCAGAAGTATGAAAAGAAATGAAAATATTTTAAACAGAGGGTTTTTTTATTATTATTCTTTACCTTGAAAATGTTGGCATTTCAGGGAGGCCAGGAGGTTTTCCTGGCAGTGCCCCTGGCTCATTTGCCAAAGGCATCCTGTGAGGCTCCAGGCTGGCAAGAGGGGATTCACTGAACTTGGATAAAACACATTTGCTCAGCCCTTTGAAGCCGTGTGACATCCCCAGCCCTCTCCTTCCCCCTCTCCTCTACCCTTCCCCTTTTCTGTGTCTTCCCAGGGCACACTGAGTAAATCCTTGGGAGGGTTGTTTTGGGAAGAGTTTGCTCTTTCTGGAAACATCAGCAAGAGCAGAAACCACTTGATTTGAGGCACAGAGTGAGAGGAGCCTTCAGGGACACAAGGACTTTGTCCTCTGGAGACAGCCCTGGAAGGTGGGAGAGAGCCCAGAGCCTCCCGCTTCCAAAGCTTTGGGTTGTCCTTTAGGATGAGACCAATCGGCCCTAAATCACGGAATCGTGGAATGGTTTGGGTTGGAAGAGACCTTAAACTCATCTCATTCCAACCCAAACCGTGGACAGGGACACCTCCCACTGTCCCAGGCTGCTCTAAGCCCCGTCCAGCCTGGCCTTGGACACTCCCAGGGATCCAGGGGCAGCCACAGCTGCTCTGGGCACCCTGTGCCAGGGCCTCCCCACCCTCACAGCAAAGAACTTCCTCCTTCTTAATCCTAATCTAATCTAATCTAATCTCTAATCTTACTCCTCACATCTAATCTTGACCTATTTTATTTTAGTTTGACTCTGTTCCCCGTTGTCCTGTCATATCCACCTCACTCAGCAAAGGCTGTCCAGTGTTCATCATCACAAAGCCCTTGCCCTCAGGGTGTGGCCAAGACACTTCTGGTACTGATTTATTGGCATCTGAGACCTGCAAATCCTTCTAAAAATTCCTCCCTGTGAGGGTGGGGAGGCCCTGGCACAGGGTGCCCAGAGAAGCTGTGGCTGCCCCTGGATCCCTGCAAGTGTCCCAGGCCAGGCTGGACGGGGCTGGGAGCAGCCTGGGACAGTGGGAGGTGTCTCTGGGGGTGGCCCTGGTGATCTTTAAAGTCCTTTCCATCCCAAACCATTCTGTGACTTTTGAGTTTTCTTGGACCAGGCGGGAGCTTGCCCCTGGTCAGGATCTTCACCTGGAACTGAGATGCTCAGGGAGACACTGTCCATCCTGAGAGATGAGCCTTGGGCTTCTCTGGGGCCTGCAATTTGCTCTTGTGTTTGATTTCTGCTCAGGCTGCACTGCTGGTCCAGCAGGTCCAGACTCCTGAACTATTCTGTACCTTTATCCCCATCAGGAAAGCTGTTCCTCCTTCCCACGGAGCCAGACGCTCCTCAGGCATCCCCAGGCTGGGAATGCTCGTGCTCACCATGCTCTGAAGTGTTTTCTCAGCTCCATTCAGAGCTGAACAATGCCCAGGGCAGACATTTCGATCATCTGTGTTTGCAGATACCAGGAGACATTTTCCTGCCTGGGCTGGGGAGCCCTGGCTCCTTATCAGGCAAGCCCAGACACGGAAAAACAATCCCATCCCTGGTGCCGTTTCCTTGCTTTGGGAAGAAGACACCTTTGCAAAGTGTGCAGCAGCTGGCAGAGAGCCCACCCTGCACCCCAGGGGCCTTTGCAGAGCTGCCCTTGTCACCGAGGACGGTGACTTTTAGAATATTTCCCAAAAAAGAAACCTCATCCCAGGCATCCTGGCATGGTGCTTCCAAGTAGGGCTTTTTTGATAATTGCCGGCCGAATCTTCACTCAGCTCCTCTTCATCTACATGCAGCACTTGATCAAGTCGTTTCTGCTGAAGTTAATGATACTTTTGCCTTAATTAAAACCTAAATGAGGACTCCAACTGGTCTTGTTGTGGTTAATCTGTACATGGCAGCGTGACTTTGTGGGATGCTTTGCAGGGAAGCTGCAAAATCCTGCTGGGAGCAAGTGCGTGGATCCAGCACTGGGGAGAGGAGGGGACAGGAGGACAAAACACAGACTGGGGAAAGTTTTCAAGTTTCTGGGAGCACCTGCACACTAAGGTGAAGGCAAGGTGAATCCTAAATTACTCCTGAGGGATCCACAGGGAAGGTTCAGGTGGAGCTGGTTGGACCCTGTCCCACTTTGGGCTATTTCTGCCCCACTGGGATAAGTGTGGGCAGCTGTTTGGGTTCCAGGCTTCCAGGAGATTGGAACAGCAGGTTTCTTCAGCCCCGGGTCTGCCTTGGGGTGTCCATGGCTCCTCCTTCCTGGAGGAATTCCTCCCATCCGGCTGGGGCTCCTATGGGCCAGGGCTGTACCCACGGCATCGGATGTGGGGCTGGAAAACAGAGGGGACACCACGGTGTTGGGGTGCCTCGGACCACTTGGGGTCCGCCCGTTGTCTGTCACAGCATGCCTGCCCAATGGGCAGACGACTCAGAGAGCGAGGACCAGTCCGGGGACGAGACCCGGTTCTGAGCCCACACCACTTCTCCAGAAAGTTCTGATAAGTTCAGTTGTTCATAGGCTTGTTCTGTAAATTCCCTCCTCTGTAACCTGGCCATTGGTTCTGTGTCCCCAGGACCCCGCTCCGAACCAACTTCTTATTGGTTGTTTGTTCAGTATCACCCCTGTTGAAAATCCCTGTGCCCCTGACTTCGTCGGCCAGTTCATTCCCACCGCTTTCGGGACAATAAACTCAGAAGGATTTCACGGACTGGTCCTCTCCCTTGCCTCTTGCCTCTGGAATTCCTGAGGGGCTGAGACCACCTGGTCCCCTCGCTTTGGGTACGGCCTGCTGATACCGAGCCAGGGCAGCCCGTTCCAAGCGGCCGCTGGGAAGTGATATTTCTCAGTGCCACTGCGGGAAGGTGACTGTTGCCTCTGGTGCAGGGACGGACACCCCCCGAGGCTGACCCATCTCCCAGGGCAGTGACACGATGGAGCCAGGCTGTCCTGTGGGTCAGGGAGCTTGGTGAGAGCCCAGCTGAGCTCATCCCGGGCAGGCAGGACCAGGGGCCGAATGACCAAATCAGACCTCATGCAAACACTCCAGGGCTCGGTGCTGCTCCTGTCACCAAGGGCAGGACGGGCTCCGGGGCAAGGACATTGCCTGGCTCAGGCAGGAGGGAGCCTGGCCAGGAGCACAACGCTCTTGGCTGGGCCTCAAGCTCCCACTTGGACCTGCCAGGACACTCTCTGAGCCACTGATAACACATCTGGAGTCAGCACCAGTCTTGGAAATGCCTCCTGTCCTCCCTGGGGGCTGTTATCTGGGCCATGAAGAGATGTCCAAGCCCCTTTGAACGAGGTTTCCTTTGTTCCCCGGCACAGCTCTGATGTGACACAGCATTAGTGCCTTCAGAAACCCTCTGTCAGAGCCACAGGGCATCCCCCAAACCAGCCACAGTCCGGACATCACAGGGAGTTTGTTTTACTGGGAGTGAAACCAGTCCTGTGTCACTGCAGCAGCTGGTCCCAGCATGAGCCTCATGGCCCGTGGTGAGCTTCACTCAGAAAAAATCCAGGGGAGGTTTAGATGGGTAATGGCAAAAAATTGCTCAGGAAAGAGGTTGTAAAGCACTGGAAGAGGGTGCCCAGGGCAGTGGTGGAGTCACCATCCCTGGAAGGATGAAAAAATGTCTGGATGTGGCACCTGGGGACATGGTGAACCTGATGGTGGTTGGACTTGATGATCTTAGAGGGCTTTTCCAGCCTCAGTGGTTCTGGGATTCTGTGGCTCTGGGATTCACCATGAAGGATTTATTCTTTCTGCCTTCCTTGCTGGGCAGGTCCTGTCCCTTCCCATGCCTCAGTTTCTCCAGCAGTGCACAAGGATGAGCCCCACAGCCGTGGGGTGAGGGCTGCAGAAAGGATCCCTGAGCTCTCCTCTGGGGCTTTGCTTGGTTCTCCTCTCCCCGCCACCTAAAACTGAAGGAATCTGGGCTGAATGGAAATAGCTGCTCCCTGTACAGGAACAATCCCCAGCTCTTGCTTCAGCCCTGTAGGAACAGCCTGGACCCTCATCTTCATTTCCCCTTCTGGGGTCAAAGAAAGCAGGAAGGACATAAAAATATCAAACCTAACAACAGCAACAACAAATTAATGCCTGCTAAGGTTTTGGAGGAAAAACCTTGACTTTTCCAAACACAGCAGAACCCTGAATCCCCCAAATTTTCATGCAGTTGTGAAAGACTGAGAGGTTTGTGCGAGGTCTTTGTTCTCTGCACTGCCTGCCCAAGGGCACAGCTCTGCTGCAGGGGGGACACTGTCCCAGGGCTTGGCACCCGCAGCAGGTGGCATTGACAGGAGTGTTTGCACAGAGCCAGACAGCTGGGATCCAGATCCCTGCACCATCCCTGTGCCATCCCTGCGCCATCCCTGCGCCATCCCTGCACCATCCCTGAGCCATCCGTGCGCCATCCCTGCGCCATCCCTGCTGTGGGCTGGGCATCCACGGGAGTGCAGGAGTGGGTGTGGATAGCAGAGTGCTGTGCTAGAATTTGGTGCAGAAACATCCTGCTCATCCCCTTACACAGCCAGGTCGTGCCAAGGGAATCCCAGGTGGGATATCAGGAAAAATTCCCACTGGAGAAATGGTGAAGCACTGGCACAGGGCAGTGTGGAGTCACCATCCTGGGAGTGTTCAAGAACCAGTAAAGGTGGCACTCCACACCATTGCTCAGTGGAATTTAGTCAAAGATTGGACTCAGTTTTGGAGGTCTTTCTCAGCCTTCATGATTCTGTGGTGCTCTGGTTCCTGAGAGAGAGGAAAGGGATGTCCCTGGTTCCTGCTCTCCTCTCTGGTCACTGAGCGCGACCCATCCACCCTCCAGCTCTGCAGGTCATCCCGAGGCTGGGCCAAACCCTGCTCAGGGACTGGTGCTGTGCTTGGCTGTGTTACTGCTCCCCCTCAGCACCCCAAACCCCCAGTTATCCTGGTGGCCCTTCCCTGGCCTGGGAAAGCCAAACCCAGCTGCTCTGAGTGCTTTTTCTCCATCCTAAAAACTCCGGGAATGAATGATGCCCGCGAGAAGATCCAGCAGAGCTCTGTGCCGTGGCTCGAGAGCCCGTGGTGGCAATGAGCCTTTTGTAAGGACAAGTGACAGCTGAGCTGTGATCGATGGCTCCGAGCAGCTCTGTGCTGGGGAGG